>CABHPH010136913.1:0-12093 GCA_902168325.1 Peromyscus nudipes
CTCGAACCCCTATCCCCTTGCCCTCAAACCTTGAGCCCCTATCCCCTTGCCCTCAAACCTTGAACCCCTATCCCCTTGCCCTCAAAACTCCTGGACCAGTTCCCCCCATTCATTTATAATCATCTATTCCATTTCCCTTTTCCAAGGAGATATGTATGTTCTTGAGGGATTATCTTAATCAGGTTATTTGAAGAACAAAGACTCACTCTAAATCTGGGCCACACCTTCAATGGCAGCAAAATATATGGAAGAGGTGAACTGCTTGCTTTTGCCATTTTGTTCTCACTCTCAGTAGTAAGTTCCTTTAACTATGGCTGCAGCCAGTGGTGAATCCAACTTATTCAGGATTCTAATGCAAAATGAAAACCAGCAACTCCCCAGGAATCTCCCTGGACTCCAGGACCATATTCAGCTGTAAAGACATCCCACTCTGTGGGCTGAACAATAGGAGGAGTCTTAGACGATCACTTTTGGACTACTTGGACCACATCCTGGAGCCAGTTTAATAAATCCCATATATAAATAGGAAGAGAACATTGATTCATCAGTTCTGTTATTTTAAGACTCCTTATACTATATCTAAACTATAGTGTTTATTGGCTATTAGAATTTTTCGTAGGAAGCAGTTACACTGAGGACTTAACTTTTTTGGAACATCAGAAGAAGTAAAAAGGAGGAGGAGAAGAAGAAAAGAAGAGAGAGAAGAGGAGGAGGAGGAGGAGGAAGAGGAGGAGGAGGAGGAGGAGGAGGAGGAGGAGGAGGAGAATACCGTAGTAACCATCATAGGTCTTCCAATAACTGAAGCTTTAAGTCTACTTTGGTTAGAACAAAGCCTAACATACAGCAAACAGAAAGGAAAATTTCCTGACTTGTCCACAAGGTGTCTCAGATATCCCACCACTCATGGGAGACAGTTGATAGAGGAAGAGGTTACCTGGCATATTAATCTCTAGACTGAAAGTTTCTTCATAATTTCTTGATTTGAGAAATTCCCCCTTAGCATTAAATTAAAATGTAATGTTAATGTGTTTAGAAAAAAATATATTATTTATTGGGAGAAACATGAAAACCGACCAGCTGAGTCACATGCATTTTCAAACGCATATTTCAAAAATCAGCAGTAGAAAGAGTTAAGGGTGTGATTATCCCTATTTTTAGGATTGATTTTTTTCTAGTTCTTATTTTATTTCCTGGTTAAGCAGAAAAACAGTGATATTTATGTCCTAGAGTTGTTCCGGCATCAGCTGAATGAGTGCAAGGTGCCAGACACACTAAGTGCTGAGTGAGTGAGAGGTGCCAGACACACTAAGTGCTGAGTGAGTGAGAGGTGCTAGACACACTGTAAGTGCCATATTAATTTATTTTACTCCTTTATATATAATTTATTCTTTTAGGACTTTCGACAAAATTCTTGTGTTACATATTAGATCATGACCCGAATCCACAATTTCTAAGCCTTAATTCCAATGTCATTAAAAGCATTGATGTCATATTTCCTATTTTAAAAAGATGTCATTTTAAAAGTTTTATAAAAGATTAACAATTAGACTATGGAGGTAGCTCAAGCTACACAGTACTTGCTACTTAAATATAAGGAAGTGATCTCAATACCCAGTGCCCACATGAAAAAGCGGCTAAAGATGCTACTGACTTGCAATTCCAGTACTGAGAAAGCATGTGGTCACTTGGGCTTGCTGGCCAGGTAGCCTAGTCTACCAGTGTGAATTGTCAACCAATAATTTGTCCCACTGGTTCCAATTTGTGTGTGAAAGAACAAAATTTCTATTGATTACACTCTATTTGATGTACATTATTTAAAATATATTTCATTTAGAAGACCACATGAGAATAGGAAGAAGCAAAGTGCTAGAGAGGCCCACAGAAATCCACAAAGATACCCCCACAATAGACTGCTGGCAATGGTCGAGAGACAGCCCGAACTGACCCACTCTGGTGATGGGATGGCCAAACACCCTAATTGTCTTGCTAGAAACCCCATCCAATGGCTGAGGGGTCCCCAACTGGATCAGGCCCTCTGAATGGGTGAGACAGTTGATTGGCTTGATCTGTTTGGGAGGCATCCAGGCAGTGGGACCGGGTCCTGTGCTCATTGTATGAGTTGGCTGTTTGAAACCTGGGGCTTATGCAGGGTCTCTTGGCTCGGCCTGGGAGGAGGGGACTGACCCTGCCTGGACTGAGTCTACCAGGTTGATCTCATTCCTTGGGGGAGTCTTTGCCCTGGAGGAGGTGGGAATGGAGGGTGCGCTGTGGGGAAGGAGAGGAGGGCGGGAGGGGGGAGAACAAGGGAATTCGTGGCTGATATGTAGAACTGAATGGTATTGTAAAATAAAATAAAATAAAATAAAATAAAATAAAAATTAAAATATATATATATTTCATTTAATGTTATCTTTAGACTGAATTGCTCAGCACTATTTTATTGTTTTTACTAATATTGTCTGTGGTGATATATCATGTGCCCTAATAAAATTTGCCTGAAGATCAGAGGACAGAACAAGCCACTAGATTAAACATACAGGCCAGGAAGTGGTGGCACACACCTTTAATCTTAGCACTCAGGAGGCAGAGATTCATCTGATCTCTGTAAACTCAAAGCCACTCTGGAATGAGATTGATGCAGTCTAGGAGAGAAATAGAGCCAAGCAGTGGTGGCATGCACCTCTAATCCCAGCACTTGAGATTTCATGCCTTTGCTTGAGAAGCACACACACCTTTAATCCCAGGAAGTGAAAGCTGGGCAGAGGAAGGTATATAAGGTGTTAGGAACTAGAGGCTTTTCAGGCTGAGTAGTCCTAGAGGTAAGATGTGGCAGTGGCTTGTTCCTTTGTCTCTCTGATCTTCAGGCAAATTTTATTAAGGTATACAATAAATATATCACCACAATTGTCTCTTCTAAAACAAAGGGGGGGGAAAGAATACTGAAAATGATGTCCGTGGATAGTCAAAGCATTCCTGCACCCATTTTCTCAAGATAGCTTTAATTGTATAATTCTCAACCTATAGCATGCTCCCAACCGATCAATTAAATTGTAGTAGGTGTTCATAATAGACTCCATGTCATCAAATTTTGCTACAGATACCCATATTCCAAGCCTTGGATGGAGGGCTATTTCCATGAATCCATTGGCATGCCAGGCCTTCTTACACTTTTTTTTTTTTGCCTCTCACTAGATATCATCTGCTGTCTTGATGGTCTTTATTTGTAGGTTATTGGGTCCAGCTACTCCTAATCCCTGTATTTAGATGCAGTATGTAACATTTAGATGCAGTATATAATATGACATTATCTCACCACTTTAAAGTAATATTAATACCTGGGTCTCTGCCTAAAAGTTTTAAATACTTTCTCATTCCTGAGAAAGCAGGCAAAATCTTACTTGTGTTTGAGTTTCAGCTGGTTTATAATAGGCATTTTGCATTTAATATACATATTAAATTAAGTTTAGCCTGAGGCAGTCACTGTATCAACAGTTCCTTTATGACAACCAAACAGTACATTCACACTCTAAGTAGCACTGTTTCAGCTAGCCATTAACAGCAGACAAATTCTCTTTCCTCTAATCATGGGTTGCCACCTCACCAGAACTTATTCACATCAAGCAAGCGCCTCAGTACTTGGCACACAAATTCTGAAATCACCAAGCTATACCAGCTACAATGTGTTACCAGTTGTCTGCCTCTAAAAACTACATAGGCAAGGCTGGGTCAGGCTATCTGAACTGCAAGTTCAGACTGTTGGCTGTTTCTTCAGTGACTCTTTGTTCAGAGAATCTCTGCTAAATTTAATTAATCTAAATTTTTCTTCTTAGCAGATTGTTGAACCAGAAGCCAGGAAGAGACAACATATCTCCTCAATCGATGAAATCCATGCTTTCTTGTTCTCTCTCTCTCTCTCTATCAATATATATATATATATATATCTGTGTTATGTATGTATATATCTCCCACTTACTCTCTCACAAACAGGTATTAAAAAATAAAAAATAGCAAAATAATATAAAATAAAAACAAACAAACTCAAAAAGGCCAAAACAAACAAACAAGGAAAAAGAGCCAAAGAAAAAGCACACACACACACACACACACACACATACACACACATAGATGCAGATCCACACACAGTCACACTTACTGAAATCTCACTTTTATTTTCAAAATTTAAAATTTACTCCATACTTAATAATCACATATTTTCTTCATTACTTTCAAAGTACTGACTCCTACTTATTCTGCAAGTGAAAGCTTTTGGTCAAGGACTCTCCTAATTAAGAAAAAAAAAAGAGAGAGACAAACAAAACTACATGAATATTTCATTGAAAATATGTTAATTACAAGACATATTTTCTAGCCATCAAAAGTATCATTTGACTTCCCTGTTCAATTATCCCTAAGATCTGTGTGTTCTAGCCTTGACCATCATGCTTTATCCTCCTTCCCAGAAACACAACACTTGCATTTCCCTCGACTGACAAACCTTGTTTACATTTCCAAATGTTAAATACATAGTTTAGTCATTATATTGAAATGCTCTTCAATCAGTGTTTGATGAAACCATTCCTCCTTTTTCAATACTGGCTAGCAGTACTTGTCCAAAGCTTATCTGGGTTTACTCTTTCTTTTAAGAAATGAATGGGCAAACACATAGACATGATTTTATGTAAAGAACTTCATAGTAAATCTTTCAGGCTTGATAAGTGATGTGTAGGATCAGAAAAGAGAGAAAGGTAGGGGGCTGACTCTTGTTCTGATGGCAGGATAAGGAGTAATCCCACCCTCGTTTTTGATCCTTAAGTTTTCTCCTTTGATACAGTTTTATTTAAATGGATAGTTTCTAAATGTGGACTGTTGAAGACAGCATTAAAATCTCTGAACGAAGACTCAACATGGCAATTTAACATATATATTAGTTATCATTTTAACTGATTCTTCATGCTGTTCATATTTTTTATTTTGGCTTTTACCTTTTGTCAAAATTAATTCTCTCACTCAATTAGGAGATTATAAAGGATAGTTGCTCTATGTGTTCAGGGACTGAGTAGTTCTTCTGTTCCCATCAGTTCTTCCCCGGAACATTGCAGTTATCTTCCAGAGTTCAGCCGTAAGTATTAATAAGAAAAAAATCTAAAAATTATCTATAGGATGAATATATTTCAAATTCTGAACTTTCGTACACAGATTAGGATTCTAATATTTAAATTGTTTACAGGTTTTCACTGATAAACCAAGAAATGACAGGATGTGAGATTTAATTTATGAAGCCAGTTTGGTATTTGAATACATTCAGCAATCGATTATTCTATTAAGAACAGGGAGTTCAAATGTCTAGAATAAGTGCTTAATTATGAGTCAAAAGTAATTTAGTGGTGCCTGAGTTGTAGAGTTTAATAATGGCACACCGATTTGCATTTAAATATTGGCAAGCTCGTTGCCTTATGAGAAAGTCTATTCAGCTATAAAATAAGCATCTGAGGCAACACGTCCTGTTGATTAATAACTGGCAGTGCTCCCGATTCTCTAAACGTAATCTGTTGTCACCATCACATGCGGCCTTGCACGAAGTTTACTTTGCCAATGTTAGTTCTGAAACCATTTTAAATAGTTAATTCAGAAAAGTTGATAAAAGCTGAATCAATAATAAGTAACACAGTAAAATTTCTTACTAAATGAATTATCTTATGAAAAAAATTAAAATCATAGAATACACGCTGAATACTTGCCAATTAAAATAGATCTTTGAAATTTTTTTCTGAGACATTACTAATCTATGCTATAACAATGGAGGAGAGACATTGCATTTACCCTCCAATGTTCTGTAGTGATACAGAGAACTAATTGTTTAAAACTAGCAAAGCATATGGACTAATTTACTACCCTGATGCTTATAATTGATGTTTTCAGATCATTATGATTGCCCATAAGTAAAATGCCACTCTATTTGTGTTGAAAGCATATACAGTTTATGCCAATGAAAAATCATACTTAATGGAATGAAAGACTATGATTTTTTCAGTCAATGCATTTCCATGTCTTTGGGGGTCATTGAGCAGTAGGGGAAAATTTAGTAGGGAAAATAAATAAATCACCAAACAGGTAAAAATAAATGTCAGTGACAAGTGGCAAAAATATTTGTAATTTAAAAAATTTAATATGATTAAACTTTTTAAATGAGAAATTAGGTTTTTTTTCATTTGCAATTAATATTATCAGTTTTATTATGAACTCTATGTTCTATCATTATAAAAAATATGTCTTACAAATTGATCTATGCTATACTATTGCTAATGCTGAATACCTTCTTTGAAAAGTGACATTATCATTGTGCTATTAGTACCTGGTGACATGGCAATGTGACCATATATCAATCTGGTATTATACATCTATTATTTATAATGAGTGATGTGTAACTCCTCCACCTGGCATTATGTCCCTCATTTTCCTTCTGAGTGGTATCTTACATGCTTTTATATTACCATGATAAAACACCATGACCAAGGCAACTTACAGTAGGAAACATTCAAATTAAGGACTCCCAGTCCAGAGGATGGTAGAATCCGCCACCAAAATGGTACAGAGCATAGTAGCAGATAGGCAGGCATGGCACTAGGGTAGTACCTAAGAGCTTACTTCTGGAGGCAAAATGAGAAAAAGAGGGAGGGAGGGAGAGAGAGAAAGAGAGAAAGAGAGAAAGAGAGAAAGAGAGAAAGAGAGAAAGAGAGAAAGAGAGAAAGAGAGAAAGAGAAAGAGAACCAAGAATGGTGTGGGGCTTAGAAACCTCAAAACTGGCTTCCACTGACTTGTCTCTTCCAACAAGACATTATCTCCTAATCCTTCTTAAACAGTTCCACCCACTGCAAATCAAATATTCAAATATATGAGTCTATGCGGGGTCATTCTCATTCACACCATCGCATGTGGAGATAAAGTCAATATTTTGTTTATGTATACATTTTGTCCTAATTGGATTTTGTGGAGTAGGACAGTCTATGTTAAGCTAAAAAAAGTACTTTGCTTTTATTTTCAATTTTAATTGTTTTGTTTTGTTGTTCATCAAGTTTTCTTGGAGCACAGAACTGTTGAACAGAACACATGAATAATTAAAGTGGAAATTAAACAACCCTTACATGTATAAATTGTGCTTTTTCTCTCATAAACTGTCAAATACCAGTCTTCTCTTAGGATCTTACCATTTTGGGACAAAGTCTTTTACTTTGTTAGACACTCCATATAAACTGTCAGTTAACAAGAGTCTGACTACTTAATTACATGTCATTATCAACAAAAGGTAGATCTTAGTATTCTAGATCAATTCTGTGTTGATATATACATATAGACAGATATATACCAACATGATTTGCAAGAGGCTGTTAGTGTAGTATTTCAAAATTTATCTTAATTGCAGATAACACGTCATCTTAACTAAGATATGGAACCCAACCCATTTACTCCTGTGGATTAACTCCTGTGTAAGTGTACTGTCAATTAAAATAACCATAAAAATAAGATAACAGAGTGAAGAAAAGTCTGTTGCTTGTATAAGCAAGAAAAAAATGGAGATAATCCCCAGAGTCATTTCTCATCAAATACAGAGAGCTATGGTGCTATATATAGAGAACTCACAACAATTCATATTGAAAGGACTCTCCCTCAAATGTACTTAGGAGCACATTCCTTAGTATATGTGTTTTTTTCAAATGTCCCCTTTTCCATATTTAGTATTACCCATTAATTTTGATTGGTTTCTTGTAGTTTTTGGTAGACAGAATTATCTGAAATAAATACAATAAAAACAAAAATAAACATGAAGATACGTTAGCAGTCCTTTATGGCTGATAGCTTCATTTTCTTACAAGCCCAAGAGCCGACCCCTGAAGATCATACATAGCTGCTAACTGTTAATTCCTAAAAATTTCATATCAACCTATGATGTAGTGATGGGAAATGACAAATCAAATTGTGTTTTGAAGTTTTATAGAATGAACACATATCATGACTAAAATAACAATGACTAGTACCTATCCAGCAAATTGCATGGCAATCTGCCATCAGATGAAACAGATAATGCTATAGAAACAATTTATGCTTTAAAAAGCATTTTTATTTTAAAAATCATAGATATACATAAATAATCGTCAGAGAATACCAGGAAGATCTTTAGCTTCAGGCTAAATGTAAGAAATACTCATTCAGTCACGTATTTGTTAATTACATTCAATTTAAAAAATTTCCCAATCAAACTAAAGATGAAATTACCAAACTCTGTATTTTGATTAATTCTACATAAATACAAAACAATAATGATCTATTGCTTGAGTTTTTTTAATCAGGCAAACATCAATTCAGCTATGTTATAAGAAAACAATAAAAGTGAAGCTATAAATGGTATTGTTGTAAAAGTACTATTAATGTATTTGGAGATGCTTATAACCTGTACTGTTTAGTTTGGGAAGGGAGATTCAATCAAGGAATTGTCTAGATCAGATGTGTCAGTGGGTATATCTATGGTATATCTCTTGATTGTTAATTGATGTAAGAAGACTCAGGCCACTAAAGCTGGCATCATTCACCTGCTTTTGGTCCTGGAGGGCATAAGAATAGAGAGAGTTTTGTGAACAGCAAATAACTGATATGTATGTGTTTATTTTCCTCTTTGTGGACTGTAGATATGATGGAACTAGCTGCTTGAGTTCCTGTCTTAACTTTCTCTAAATGATTAAACTGTAAGCTGGAATTTCAAAGTAAATAAAGCCCTTCTTCTCTTAAGTTGATTTTTGAAGTGTTTTATCACAGTGATAGAAATGAAATTATGATATAAATAGATAAACTATTTCCTATTAAATTTAGTATAAGTTTGCCCATATATACAGCAATGTTTATTGGTTTTATTTAAGGCTTTTGAAGATCAATACCTTAATATCCAAATGACATAATTTGTTAGACACTTTTTCTTTATCTAAAAATTTAAATGTAATTATTTTTAAACCTAATCTGTAGATCAATTTTTAAAAAGCCATTTACTTTTCTTGCTAACTAAAGAATTTAAAATTTAGAAATAATGATATACTCCAAAAAAAACCCAAAAATTTTTAAGTGGTAAATAGTCAATAATTCCATTTTTCAGATCACTTCAATTGGTTATTAGTATTTTTATGATACAATTACTCTTTTTAGGATAGCTGTAACATTGACCACGTTACTCTGTAATATCTCTCTCAACGAGTAACTAGAAATAAAGAAGCATATTTTAAAGGCCTGCTTCCTCGCCATAGTCTGTCTTTAGTAACTTTAAATGTAATATAATCTGATATAAACATATAAAAGATTCAGTTGTGTATTTGAAAAAAAATCTTCAAAAGAGAATTCATGAATTCCAGAAAGATTTCAGTGGCCATGAAGAAGTAATTGAGTGCTTGACATCTAACTTTGTAGGTCAAAACCTGAAAAGGAAACACCTGAAAATAACTGATATAAAATTGAGGAATTTTTGTGTGGTGTTAGATTGGTGGTTTCATAAAACAAATTGGGTGTGTGACCTGGATTTCAGATGGTGCAAAGAACAAAGGAAGAGTTAGTTAAGAGGTAGAAGTCAGTTTAGGCCAGGAATCTGGAAATAGTAGATGGATATGACCAAGGTCACTTCTAACCACAACCCATGTGGCCGGGGAGGAGACAAGAACATGAAACAAATTAAGTTCTAGTTTTCTAGTTATGGGGGATGGATATTGAGGGCACTCAGGTCTTTCAAAGCCAAATAACAAGGTTAAGCCCATGTGCTGACAGACTGTAACATGGCATGTGGAGTGTGCCACCTTGCAATAGTAAGATCGGAAGTCTCATTCAAGGTTTTTCCCACTTTAAATCTCAACTACTGATTGATGAACAAGGATGCTATGTAAAAGGAGGTCACAGGTATAATCTATTTCAGACTGAGTTTCTAAAAATTATCTTGCAGTTTATAATATATATGGAAGAAAGTCATACCTGTAAATATAATGTAATATTAGTGAAAGAAGTTTTTACATATTGATATTAATTATCAATGAACACGTATATTTACAAAATAAGCATAAAATTTAATAATGATTAATACTCCAAAATACTATGACAGAGGTGTATGTAGTGTGAGTGAGTGTGTGTGTGTGTGTGTGTATGTGTGTGTGTGTGTGTGTGTGTGTGTAGACTGAGTGAATCAATATTGAAAAGACACATTAATTATCAATTTTATATTCAAAGCAGGATCTGATGTAATATAAAGAACTGTGGGGGGCCAGCTCTCACATTTATTAACCCAAGGACTCTTGAGGAGGGAAGGATAAAAAATTTAGATAGACATAGAGAGAGAGATGGACAGAAACACAAGATAGCCTCCGGAGAGCCTAGATTCTTATCCACCTGCCCCTTCTGCTTCTTCTGAATGGTTTTTAAAGGAATGCCAAGTGGTGGATGAAAAGACCTCCCCCCCCCCCGGCACAACCAAGTGTAGATCATCCCAAACACCTGGTAACCACACACATTGCCAAGCCATCCCCTAATGCAGCCCTGCTGTGTAAAGCAAGCTTAGGTATCACTAGGAAGTCTCTGTGAGCTCCCACAAAGAACTAAATGAAAAGTAACACTACATTCCATTAATAAACTAGGAAAAAGTTATAGAAGTAAAACATGTTTAAATTTTATCCACAGAACCATTTTAAATATATGTATATTAGATTTAAATTCATTTTGTTTTATTTGTGTGTGTGTATGTGTATGTGTGCACATGTGTGCATGATCACAAGTTCATGTGGGTACACACTTGTGCAAGTATATACATGTGTGCATATGTGATATGTGGAGATCAGAGGCCAACCAAGAGTGAGAGTCCATGGGTACCATTCACCTTGTTTTTGGAGAAAGGGTCTCTTGGGATTGGAACTGGCCAAGTAGATTTACCAGGGAGCCTCACGAATGTTCCTGTCTGGGATTCTACAGCACTGGGTTATAAGCTCCCACAACCACTTAAACCGTTTTACAGGAATTCTGAGAAGAGACTCAACTGCCTGCAATGCCTTATCAACTATCCTACATTCTCTAGCTTGTGGCTTTTGTTTATTTTTATTCTGTTTTGTTTTATTAACTTTTATTGACAGCTAACTTTTAAATAATGTTTTAAATGAGAAGAATATTTTAGTGGAAAATTGGATGAAGCTTGAAATAGTTTTCTTGGAGTTCTCAATGACTGTAGGTGCTGGGATAGCAAGTTTGATTCCTTTTTAAGGTTGTCAGAATATAATATATTAACATATACCTAACTTTAGGTCTCTTACTAGAAGCCCATGTGACCTGCATTCCCTGACAGATTAAAGTAAGCTATATCATAAAGAGTGTATCGCGAGGCTTTGTTACATAGCTTACCCAAATCATAGCTCTGCCATTTGCTTTTTCTGACAGGATAAAAATGAGAGTCTTGTGAGAACAAAATAAAGAAGACAGTCTGTCATTCTTTCCTGAGAAAACATTTGTCAGGAGCCCTTCAAAAATAATTGGGAAGAAAATGTGTTACGCTCTACAGTCAACTGAGCCATTTCTGAAGCACATCGGAGCATGTTTAAAAAGGTGCTTTTTTTTTCCAAGCTCAGTGTGCAATTATGCATTTCAAGATTTTCTGAAACTAGTTGTAGGAGAATTATTTTTACCTAATTTCAGCTTAAATATTTATTTCATTAAAAAAAAACTTTTAATTTCCCTCAGGCAGATTCTCATTTTTCTAAACTGCTTATTTTTTTTTATTTTGTTAAATCTAATGACAGTAAGATTCACTCTCCCAAATATTGCTTGAAGCCCAATTCTGTTGTAGACAAATACAGTGTAGATTTTAGTTTTTAATTTCTATGCTAAGTAACTTCATATTTTCCTGTGAGGATATGATATTGATATGCATAATTTCCTGTAAAAGGAATAATCATATTTCCATTAAACAACAAAACTCATCAAGCTGCCTTGTTAATAACTTATTATTTCTCCCTAGCCGTTGTAATCCACAGCAGACAGAAGAGCAGCTTTTCCCCTCCCACTCTCTCCCTCACTATCTCTCTGTCT
>CABHPH010136916.1:0-29674 GCA_902168325.1 Peromyscus nudipes
AAAATAATCATGTTTGACATGTGACATTTGAAAAAACAGAGACACCTGGGCAGAAAAAGAAGCAAATAAAAATGAAGTTATTAAGTTTAAGGGAGAAAGCAGACACTGTCCAAGGAAGGAAATCGGGGTGCACATCTCTGCTTATGAGTCCACAGGGTGGCACCTACAGGGTCTGCACAAGGATGACTACTGTAACCACCAGCTGAGGCCTAAAGAGGGCGGAAGACCATGACTGGAGCGGACAGGGGCAATGTCCATATCTCACAAATCAAGAAGGAGGACCACGCTGTCTAGGGATTATGTGTGCATGTGTGTATACATACGCAGACTGAAAAACAACAAAATCCTTGAGCCCACAGTGCGGGGGTGGGGAGGGTGGGTACAGGGCAGCTGGGCCTGCACCTTCACTGTTGTCTGAGTCTACCTGCAGACCGGTCTTACTCTGAGAGAAAGAAAGTGACCACAGAGTTTATGAGACAACAATCTAAACTATAGCACACACACATGCCTCTTAAAGCATAAGAACAAACTAAGAACATACAGACCACTCCCCTGAACCCCTCCCCAACAGAAAATGTCAACAGCCAAAACCCTGCATTTTAAGTCAGGGACTTCTACCTAAACAAAGTACTTCTGTGAGTTCTAATAAAGAAGAAAAAGGGTGAATATCTGACTCTCTAATCCTCACAGAGAGAATGAGCAGCATGCTCCCTCACCCCAGCAGCCCCGCTCCCTCAGCCTCCTCCCAGGACGCTCCCCCAGTATCCCAACCAGCCTCCTCCCAGTGGCTCCCCATGACCTGAGGGCACGCATGCCCTCCACCACCTGCCACTCTGGGCTGTAGGTGCACACCTGTGTGGCCTCTCACCCACCCAAGCTCCTGAAGGCATCCCTACAGCCAAGCCTTCAGCGCTAGCGGGCCTCAGCGTGTATTCCCAAACAAGTGACTGACTGAAGGACCGGTGATCCACACCTGACCACTTCCCCCATCCTTGGTCAGTTAGCTGGGCCTGAAAGGCGAGCCTCTAGGTTCCACCTGTGAGCAAGACGACATTTTCTCTTACCTGTAGACGGTTCCCATCTGGATGTAATGAAAAGCATCGATCTTCATCAATATTGCCTTTAAAAACATAAAGATGTGCATACATGTGAACAACAATTTGCATACAAAAATGAACAGTGCAAGGGTTGTTATAAATCCTATTGATATTATGTTTCCCTAACACAGTGGTTCTCAACCCTCCTAATGCTGTGACCCCTTAACACAGTTCCTCATGTTGTGGTGACCCCCCAACCATAAAATTATTTTCATTGCTACTTCATAACTGTAATTTTGCTACTGTTATGACCTGTGATATAAATATCTGTGTTTTCCCATGGTCTTAGGCGACCTCTGTGAAAGGGTTGTTCAACCCCCAAAGGGGTCATGGCCCACAGGTTGAGAACCACTGCATGCACAGTTTCCAAAAAAGCCTGCTTATTAAGTGAGGTGCCTTTTAAGGAAATGGCATATGAGCAAAAGAAAAAGGAAGAAAAGTGTGGCAGCTGGCTCCTCCCATATCAGCATGACTACCAACATTAACTGGCACTCCCAAACAGCGCCTGGGATGCATGCCTTCCTAAGCCCCCCTCTTCAACTGGCTCTCCTTCACTCCCAACCGTTTACCAGGGAAAGCACCAGTAGTTGCATGAATCAGCACTTTACTTCCAAACACCAAGAAACTACAGAAAAATAGGAGCTCAAACTCACCCGCTGAACGTCGTAATGGAGTCCACGGATGGCGAAGTTCGGGTCATACTCATACTTCCTGATCTCCACAGGATACTGAGAGAGAAGAGAGGACACGTGGCTGAGCTAAAGATGGAGGAACAGGACGGGTGTAGGGGGTGCACTCCTGGGATCGAAGCACTTAGGAAGCTGGGGCAGAAGGATCAGGAGTTCAAGTTATTCTCAGCTACACACTGAATTCAAGGCTAGCCTGGGCTACCTGAGTCCCTGTCTTCTTTTCTTTTCTTTTTTTTTGGTTTGTTAGAGACAGGGTTTCTCTGTGTAGCTTTGTGCCTTTCCTGGAACTCACTCTGTAGCCCAGGCTGGCCTCAACCTCACAGAGATCCGCCTGCCTCTGCCTCCTGAGTGCTGGGATTAAAGGCATGCGCCACCACCGCCCGGCTCCTTAAGGAGGGGCAGTAAGATCAGGAGGGCACAGATCCGCCCTGTACAAAGGCTCGGGAGGCGTTACACTCTGGGGAGAAAGCGACGCCAATCGTGACAGACCACACATGGTTCTGTTTCTCCATCCTGCCCTGGGCCCAGGCTGAGGTTAGACCGCATCCCCTTGATCCCACTTCACACCTAACACCGTCATGTAGAGCTCTGCAATGGCCAACCTCAACTGTCAACCTATCACCATGGAAACGAACCTCTGGGCGTGTCTGAGGAGCTTCTAGATTGGGTTAATGAGGAGCAAAGACCACCCTGGACATGGACAGCACCATCCCATAGCGCTGCACAAAGAGAGAAAGGGAACTGGGCACCAGCATTTCCTGCTGCTTCCTGACTACAGATGCAATGTCCTCCTGGTCCTGCTGCAAAGACCCCTCCACCATGATGGGCTGTGCCCTCAGACTGTGAGCCAAATTAACACCCCCGCCCCTCCTCTTTGTCAGCTACTCTGTCTCAGCTTCACACTGCCATGGCCAGGTTCCCCTGACATCTAGAGGAGCTCTGTGCAGGTGGGGCCTCCATACAACTGCCACTATTGTTACTGTTCTTACCCAACTGTGCTGGCTGGGGACCCACAGCTACTGTCCCAGGGAACTTTCTCAACCTGGGGCTCCCATCCACTTCCACTGTTGTGAGAACACATGGAGCTTTTAGAGGCAGCCTGGTCTCTGCTGTTTCCTAATTACATAGCCTTGCTCACATTACACAAAAATTTCAGTCCCTCCTCCACAATGCATGAGATTCCAGGCACTTCCTTCCCTCAGACCAGAACTGAGAGCACCCACCTGCCAGCTTCCGCTGCCTGCCCATTTTACAGAAATAAAAGCTGGACAGGCATGAAGACCCCCAGTGAGCCTGCCAAGCCACACTGCTGCTGGCTTCCTAGAACCACCAGGCACCGCCTGCCTGAAGGCACATGGCAAGTTTTCAAGTCAGGCTGCACAGCGCACTGACTTGAATGTCACATTTGGGCTCATTTATCTTACACCCGTGTGTGTGCCAAGAAATCCCCAACCTGATATTTCTCCCCGTGGGTGTTCTCAAGACTTCTGAACACCATGTACAGTTCTGCATATTTATTGAGATACTTGCCAATGCCCACACTAAACCAGCCATGGTGATGTGGTTCTGCTCACTGAATGAAGGCCAGAACTGCAGCGCCTGCCTCTGAAGCCTCCCCTAGCCTGGGGGTGGGGTCAGGAAGATGTGTTTGGAGTCATGAGCACCCCTCAGCTGTGCTGGCTAGCCTCACTGCCCAGCATGAAGGAGACAGCCCCTCCTGCCTGCTTATGGCTCAGAGTCTGAGGATCAGAGTCAAGGCACTTGTCCGGGGTCACAAAGCTGCACACTGGTTGAGCCAGCACTGGAACCCAGATCTGTGTCCACCCCTAACACACTTAGCCCGTTCCGAATCAGCCCAGAACTCCCATCTTAGTTAGAGTTTCTCTTGCTATATAAAACGCCATGACCAAAAGCCACTTGGAGAGGAAAGGGTTTATTCCAGCTTCTAACTCTCAGGTCATGCCCCACTGCTAAGGGAAGTCAGGGCAGGAACTGAAGCAGAGACCATGAGGGATGCTGCTTACCTCATAGCTTGCTCAGCCTGTTTTGTTATAGCACCCAGGACCACATGCCCAGAGGTAGAACCCAAATAAATAAACTGGGCCCTCCAGTGACAATCAGTAATTAAGAAAATGCCCTGCAGACGTGCCTACAGACAATCTGATGGAAGCATGTGCTCAACTGAGTTGCCTCTTCCCAGATAACTCCATCAAAAAAAAAAAAAAAAAAAAAAAAAAAAAACTAACCAGGACAGCCCCTCTCCTGGAAGTTTATACTCCTCTGTGACAGCAGCAGCTACCAACTCAGAAGCTCAACAAGTTGGCTAGAAGTGTTTCCAACTAGTCAAAAGATAAGAGTCCATGGCCTTGAGGACATACAGACACATCTGAGCCTCAATGAGGACAATGGCTTCAGGAAGAACATGAGCATCCTGATAAAGTCCAAAGTGTCCCCTGTACAGAACAGCCCTGGCAACATTACTACCTCAGTGCACCAGAGGACTCAGGTGTCCCCCCATGCATGGGTAATTCCCACAGCCCTGGAGTCAGGCTGTGTCTGACCTTTGTGGCTAACTGCAGTTCTCTGAATGGCTAATAATTTCTACAATGCAACCGAGAGTTTCAGAATGCCTGTAAACGGTCTGGCTTTGCAAAGCTTTTAGTCTGAGATTTCTCGGAGCCTGGATTATGAGTCTAACTGAGAACAAAGCTCTTTCAAACCTCACAAAACAGGAAGCAAAGACAGTACAGCCTCTACGGCATGCTGGCCCCAAACAAAGCACGGTGCTCCCATCCACCCGCACAGTTCACGCACCTGGACAGCAAGCATTTGTTGAGCACATACTTTGTGTCCAGTACTATGCCAGGGACAGAGGATGCTGCAGAAAACACCACTGACCGTGTCTGTTCCAAGGAAGTCCACTCTACCCTGGCAGCCATGCCACAAACAAGCAGACACTCATGGAGCACAATGCCTCGCAGTGACCCATGCTATAAAGAGGGCTCAGTGTGAGGGCCAGACAGCTGACAGGAAACAGCGGCAAGCCCTGTGTAGTCTGGGGGCAAGCAAGGAAGGAGGCCGAAGGTAGCACTGTCAGGCCTATTAAAAACTCACTTTCGGGAATGGAGAGACAGAGAGCTCTTACATGTATTTATCTTAAAATAAATAAAAGTTAAAAGGAAGGAAACTGGAGAGATGGGTCTGGTTCAGTCAGTTCCCAGCACCTACATCCAGTGACTCCAACTACCTATAGCTCCAGATCCAGGGGATCCAATGCCCTCTCTAGCCTCCCTGGACACCCACTCACATGTGCAGAGACATGCAGATACATATATCAAAAAATAAAACATCTTTTAAAAAAAGACTCACTTGCTATCATGTGGAGAACAAACCTAGGGGCTGAGAGGAAGGTAGCTGAGGCTCTCAGAGGTGACGACTGCTCAGAGGAGGGCAGTGGCTTCAGGAGAGAGAAGAAGCATGTGGGAGCCAGGGGGGCAGTGGTGGCGCACACCTTTAATCCCAGGCAGGCAGATCTCTGTGAGTTTGAGACCAGCCTGGTCTACAGAGTGAGTTCCAGGACATCCAGGGCTACACAGGGAAATCCTGTGTTTGCGGGAAGGGAGGGTGCACATGGGGTCAGATCACACAGACCAGCAGAGTGCTCACAGTCACAGAGTGACTGCCACCCTGGAGGACAGCATGGATAGGGCTGTGCAGTGGAGAAGTCTAAGCATCCATCCCTCAGAGTTGATCAAGGTTGACGCCCAGTGGCATGTCTCCTGTGGTGATGACCATTCCACTTGGCCTCTGAATTCTTCCCCTCAAAACTCATAATCCAGGTCCACCATGAGGAAAACCAACCCAGGAGAGACACAACCTGCAGAGTCCTCAGTGGTGCGCCACGCTGTCCCAAGCAAGAGTGTCAGAGAAGGCAACAGAGTCAACGAACTATGGGCTCTGGCCCTGTGCTCTGCCACAGGTGGACACCAGAAAGGGTTTCCATGTCAGTATCAAATCTTCCATGCAACAAGGTCAGCCGTAACAAAATGTGGGGAACTGGACATGGGGTACAGACAGGAATCCAGTATTATCTCCTCGACTTTTCTATTCGCTAAGCCTTAAACAATCTTAAACTGGGAGTCAGAGGATGTCGGGGTTCAGATCTCAGCAAGCAGGTGACTGCCAGTGCCCTTACCAAGGAGAAGAGGGGATTGCAGGATGGCTCAGCGGGGAAGGGAACCTGCTGCCAAGTCTGATGACCCGAGTTCAATCCCCAAGACCCATATGGTGGAAAGAGAGCACTGACTTTTGAAAGTGGTCCTGACCTCTGTGCGTTCTGTGCATGCATGTGTACACACAAATACACACACACACACACACACACACACACACACACACACACACACACATACACGCACACACACACCAAATAAATAAAAATTGTAACATATATATAATATATTATATTATGTAAATATTATATATATATATATATATATTGATTTTTTGAGACAGGTTTCTCTGTGTAACAGTCCCGGTTGTCCTGGAACTCGCTCTGTAGACCAGGCTGGCCTCAAACTCACAAACATCCACTTCCCTCTGCCTCTCAAGTGCTGGGATTAAAGGCATAGGCCACCTTGCTAGCGTGAGGACCTGAGTTTGCTCCCCAGAACCCACGTAAAAAAGCCAGGCGTGTGAGGGGCTGGGGAGTTAGCTCACTAGATAAAGGGCTTGCTTCACAAACATGAGGATCTGAGTTAGGATCCCAACACTCAGGCGAAAGCCAGGCCTGGTGGCACACGTTTGCAACCCCAGCTTTGTGGAGGACAGGGACAGGTGGGTGCTGGGGACTCAAACTCAGCCAGCCTAGCTAAGTCCAGGCTCTAAGAGACCCAGTCTCAAAAACCACAGTAAGAAGTACTAAAAGAAGACACCAGCATTGACCTCTGACTTCTATACACGTGCGCATGCATGTGCACACGCACACATATACCACATACACAGAATTTAAAAATAAGTAAAATAAAATAACAAAAATAAAAAGCCAGACATGGTGGTACATGCTTATACTCCCAATGCTAATGCTGGGGAGGCAGAGACAGGTGGATCCCTGGGGTTCACTACCCAGCCAACCTGGCCTAGTGGTGAACTCAAGACCAAAGAGAGACTCAGTCTCTAAAATGAGGTGAAAAGCCTGGGGATGCAGCTCACTGATAGAGTGCTTGCCTGAGCTCAATCCCAGCACCCATAAAACTGGGTGTGATGCCGCACACCTGTAATCCCAGCACTTGGGACATGGAGACAGGAAGATCAGAAGTTCAATATCAAGGACTATTGGGGTCCAGCCCCTCGACAGCCCTCTCCCAGGGTCCGTGGAAGAATCTATAATCAGCTGATAATCTAATCTTTGACAATATTAAAGGAACCTATGCACACGAAACTCTTTAGTCCATTCACTTTATTCTTCTGAGTCAGTTCTCTCTCTACACTGCTTCTATTCTGCTCTTACTCAGCTCCCTTCCCTCTAAGTGCTATCGTATTTCCTTCGTCTTAGTTCTGCCCCATCTTGGTCTTTCTCATCTCGTTCTTACCCACCTAGTTCTCTGGCTCTTCCTCATCTATCATCTCGTCCTCCAATCATCTAGTTCTCCCAAGTTTCTGAGGTTTACAGTTATAAACCCATGCAATAGCAATGCTCTGGCTAGGACAAGGTCACCAGGCTTGAATCCTTACAGGGTCATCAAGGCAGACAAGAGTTTTCCTCAGGCAGTGACCGTCAGGCTTTCTTTTACAGCCCAAAATGGGAGTGGTTAAAAGAGGAGGTCAACTAAGCTAAAATCGGTTAATATGTCAGAAAAAAAGGGAATTTATGTGCTCAAACTACATTCCTAGAGGTGGTTAGGTAAAATGTTAGGAGTCTATAATGTTAGTATAAATCATGAATGAAATAAAACTGCTTGTATTTCTCTGGGTCTTTAACTGTCTCAGTACCTCGGCTGTGTCATTTACTGGCAGGGTGGGGATCTCTAGGCAGCTGTGTCTCAGCCTGATGTATCTGGTGTGCAAAAAAACCCTTTTGTTCTAAGTTAAATGTCAAAAGGGAAGTTCTAGACTGAGCTTAATTTGCACAAGAAACAAAGCTATGCACCTAATTTCCGCCTGACCTGGGCAGTGTCTCCATATGGATATTTACCTTAATTCAGGAGATCAGCAGATGGTCTGAAATGCTTATTCTGTCTGCTGTTTTGGTCTTGGATGCTTGAGAGGTATTTCAGGTTAAAATCCACTGTTAGAAGTTCTTGGGGGAAGTTATGAGAGCACACATGAAGTTCATAGCAGGAAACAGCTGATATAGTAAAAGACACACCAAATACTCCTTGAGATTTGGCTTTTCCTCCAGAAGAATTCCTTGATTCTTTCAGGTATAGCTTTACCATGTACAGCTGAATTTCTACTTCATATTCCTGTGGCTCGTAGCAGTTCAAGGCCACACAGCAAGTTTGAGGCCGGGTGGTGACCTGTGGTGGTTTAAGTGAGAATGTCCCTACAGGCTCATGTATTTGAATGCTTGGTCCTCAGTTGGTGGAACTGTTTGGAAAGGATCAGGAAGTGCAGCCTTGTTGGAAAAGGTGTGTCACTGGGGGTGGCCTTTGAAGCTTCAAAAGCCCATGCCAGGCCCAGTGTGTCTGTGTGTGTGTGTGTGTCTGTGTCTGTGTCTGTGTGTGTGTGTCCATCCATCTGTCAGTCCATCTGTCCATCCACCCACTTGCCTGCCTGCCTACAGATCAGGACGTAAAGCTCTCAGCCACTGCTCCAGCACCATGCCTGTCTGCTTCCTGCTATGATGATACCATAATAACTCTCTGAAACTGTAAGCATGTCCCCCCCCCCCCCCCCCGTGAAATGCTTCCTTTTATAAGAGTCACCTTGATCATGATGGTGACTCTTTACAGCAAAAGAACAATGACTAAGATTGTCTCAAATATAAAAGTAATGTGGACAGGATTCCAGAGAACAATTCAGGCCATCTCTCAGTGTGCATGTGCATGCATGCACATGAGCATGCTTGCACACACGCACACATGCACACACACTCCCTCATACACACAGGAAGACATTGACAAAGATGTGAAATTGGAAGACGTTAAGAGTTCTTCTAACATCCCCACTGATCGTTAGTAGACGTAGGAAAATAAAAGCACTGGGTTATTACTCGATTTTTTTTTATTTCTATCTTTGTGAAAAATTATTCTTGCTTAAAAAAATAAAAAGGTATTTTTTAAGGAGCTGAACATTTTATATTTGCTTTCTGAAAGGAGGTTAAATTTCAAACTGACTGTTCTACCACTGTGCATCCCAAATGCAGATGCCTGCCCAGCCCTGCGAGCTCATGAGGTTTTGGCAGGAAGCACGGCACAGAACTAACCAACACCTCTTGGAAGAAGTGCTTGTGTGATCAGAGCAAGAGGAAAAGCCGCATCTGCTTTTAATCCCTGGCTCTATTAATGCCTGATACAATTAGTATTATAATGATTCTGTTATCAAACAACAACTAGATACAATGACATTTCAATGATCTCCAACGTAGTGGCTTGTCAATCATGATTCCACCTTCTACTTTATCCACTGGCTAGCTCTTCTCTGCTCCCAGATTTCATAAAAGTTTTATGCTCATAAGTTACAGTTTTCATAGATGTTTTAATTTTCATGTCAACAGCAACAAAAACCCCAGGGCAGAAAAGCATTAAAGCTCTGAAGGGCGACAGGGAGTGGTCAAGACGAAGTCTCCACCCAGACAGACCCAAGTGCAGATCTGACGGTGCTTCCTGCTGCCTGTGGTCTCTAAAGCAGAGCGCAGAAGCAGGCGGGCTGTGTCGATGAGAAACAGCTACACTTGACTAGTTCTCGCTGGGTATCTTCTAGACACCAGATGTCTGTAACACAGCAACTCACGTAATGACCACAACACCCCGAGGGAGGCGCTGTTCTTAAACCTGTTTTTCAGAGACACATGGATGAGTGGATCTGGACCATAAAGGAAGCTCCCCAAGCCATCGGCTGGGGAATACACGCCTTCAGCACTCAGCCAGAAGTCGGGGACGGAACAAAAGGAAACTAGGACAGGACCCTGCGTGCCAAGTGACACAGGCTCAGAGCACACTGCAGCCGGCCAGCACAAAGTCGGCAGCCGTCGGGAGCCATCTCCGAGTGCCTGCTAAGGGACAGTACAGGTAGGAAGCGAAGGCAGAGCTACCCGGTTACTCAGGGCCTGTTCCTCTTGAAGAAGCACAAACAAAGAAACGTGGCTGACAAAAAGTGTTGAAACAGAAGAAAGCTGATGCTCGGGCTTAGCAACAAGACAAAAGGGTATTTTTGCCAAACGCCACTTCCACATTATGGATCAGGACAACATAACTGCTTAAGTCCACTGAGAAATAAAAGCAGAAAATAAACTTCACCAAATGTTCAGGATCTAAACTAATAGGAACTTTGGTCCCTCTGATCAAGTATCTAGTACCAGGGGGATGGTTTCTCCACACTGGTCACACCTCCCTTACAGTCACATCTGAGAGGGGACAAACTGCAGATTTCACAACCTCAGTTTCCAGGTTACTCACCACATCCCAGCCACCTCTGTTGGCCAACCAGACTGAATCACACCCTTTCTGCTGTTTCCCCCAACTCCCTGAAAAAGCTACTCCCCTATCTGCTGTGCCTCCTCAGCCCTCTGCTTGGTGTCTTGGGTGTCTACCACTACCTGATCCCCTCCAGAACAATGTCCATGTCACTCCCATGACCCTTCCTGCATCCACAGCAGGCTATGGCTCATAAAAGCCACAAATCAAGAAGAGGGAATGGATGGGCATAAGAGCTCAACGGTGAACACCACCAAAGACAGAATTCTCCGCACACAGAGAGCTTCGGAACCACAGCAAAGCCCTGGGGAGACGGGCTCTGGTTGGAGACAGAGACCACAGCCACATTTCTTGGGTAGTAAAGGGCATGCTTATAATTCCAGAACTGGAGGGCAGAGCTTGCCGACCAAATAGTCTAGCCTAATTGGTGAGCTCCCGGCCAATCAGAGACCCTGTCTTAAGCGAGATGGACAACACTCCTGAGGGTGACATGACACCCAAGGTTGTTCTCTGACTCCCACCTGTACATGTATCTGCATCCATCCATGCGCCTGCACACACGAGCACTCACACATGCATGCACACACACATGTGCACACATACATACAACCAGGTTCTAGATAAGTAAGAGTCACCTGGAAAATTGGAACGGACCAAAAACTGCTCGTTCACCCTGCAGGCATTCGCTGCAGAGCTTCTGTACAAGTGCAGCGCCGGGCGTGATTGTGCAAGGCTGTGTGCTCTGCACACATCAGAGGGGTCAAGGGGAGTGAGGACAGAAAGGTCTCCGTGGCCTTACCCTGTGTTCATTGATGAGAAGGTCCCGAGCAGCGTTGAAGATGAGCGTGTGGAGATGTTTGGAGTAGAACACCAGGGTGTAATCATAATCAAAGCCGTAGATCTCAATGTCCGACAGGCTCATCTCGTTGTTTGAGAAAATGGCATCTGGATTCAGCAAGTTGCTCATGATGGAAGGAACCAATTCTAGGAGCAAAGGAAAAAAGAATCCGTTATCTCATGGCATGGATAGGGGTTGAATGGCTTCTAAACTAAAGGAGCAGTTTACACATCCATGTGAAGTTCAGAACAGGCAGATCCAAGGCCAGGGATGCAGCTCGTCAGGAGAGCGTTTCCAAGAAGGAGAGGAGAAGGGGAGAAGGAGCAGGGGAAAGGTAGGTCCGTGGGGACAGAGAGCAGATTGGTGGCTGTGTCGGATGGGTGAGGAAGTGACTGCTACTGAATACAGAATTTCTTCAGGTGGTAAAAATATTCTCAGTTTGATTGTGTTGATGGCCATGGCAGAATGCCTTTTATGACTATACTGAAGTCCATTGGTGGGGATCCTGGGAGTCTTCATGTGAGCTCCAAGGTATCTACATGACATCTCAATGCAACTGTCCCTGAGAAAGAACATGTGCTCCAATGTCACAGAGACTGACTTTTTTTGTTTTTTTAATGTATGCTGGTTACAGATTTTATAAGTATACATCATGGATTTTTTTTTTTTTTTTTTTTTTTGGTTTTTCTAGACAGGGTTTTTCTGTGTAGCTTTGCGCCTGTCCTGGAACTCACTCTGTAGCCCAGGCTGGCCTCGAACTCACAGAGATCTACCTGGCTCTGCCTCCCGAGTGCTGGGATTAAAGGTGTGCGCCACCACAGCCCAGCTACATCATGGAATTTAAGTACACCTCACTAGCAGGAAGGAAGGGAGGGAGGGAGGGAGGGAGGGAGGGAGGGAGGGAGGGAGGAAGGAAGCTCACATTCAATGTATTGGCTACCAATGCTTTTCCGTATATATCCTATAAGGCTGAGCTTACTGTACACACAGGCCTGTACGGCAGTCTCTGCAGTTCCTACTCAACCACAAGTTCACATTACCGCAGACTCAGACTGCGACCTTATGCTACTACATAAAACTTCGATGTATGTATTGCATGTGTGTGCCATAACCAACCCAATATGACTCATTTAATTTTTTTCCTACTTAATAATAACACCTTTGTGGTGAGCAGAGGATCTATCAGAGGCGGCATCACCCCGCCTACCATCGGGGTCCACTGCACACAAAAGCAGTTTGGCACTGCCTTCTGTGGCACATCTCTCTCCATTTGAGGGACCGCCATCACTTCACTTTTATTCTTTCTTAAAGGGATTCCACAAATTCTTTCTACCTTACAATGTCCGTGAGTTCAAACGAACCCTTACCACAGTCCGAGCTGCCAGACGAGGGCTGTGGCTCAGAGGCAGAGGGCATGCTTGGCATGCACATGGCCATTTGATCCCCAGCACTGAAAAAATGATCTTAGGATGAAAGAGAGAATGCCAGCGACCTTACTTCTGCATTATGCTGGAATACTTTCCTATTTTTATCCCCCTAGAAAATAATTCACCTTTAGCCATGGGTTACTACCACCTATGATTTTTTAACAAGAGTAAAATCAAAAAGCAAGAAAGTGGCAGGCAATAGTGCCATATGCCATGTCCGCACCCAGCTTCCACCTCTCAACATCATTTTCAGATACCGTAGACTGAACACGTCTGAAGACAGCATCCCGCAGCCATGTTGACAGCTTTCACAGAACATAATGGAGAATTTGTGTTTGTTTCATTTCCTACCCCAAATGACAGAAAACAGGAAGCCTCTCGAAGTTGTCAGATGTGCTGAGATGCTGCAGTGAAGCACACGATCTCTCTGTGGTCTAATGGACTGGAAAAATCAACTAACCCGTGAGATCTCGGGCTCCGGGGCTCCCTGGAGGGTCTTCAGGGGCGTTTCAGATCAGACACTGAACAGTGTATTGTAAGAGACAGAAAGGAAATACTCATCGAGGCAGCCATTAGCAGTCACTGGAGAGCAGCAGCCTCCTGCGCTAACCATGGACAAACACAGACCGTCCTAACTAAAGGGACATGTGGCTGTATTCTTTTACCTTCTCCCACTTCCTGGATCAGACTCCGAGGGAACCAGCTCACAGGGCACCAAGTGCTGAGGCAGTGGCTTTCTGGAGTTAAGGGCAAAACCACCACACACTCTCACAAAATTCAACCTGTCTGGATTCTATGGCTCAGGACCAGCACCGGCTCCATCAGAAGAGGTGTCAACTCTGTGAAACAGTCTGACTGTGTCACCCAGCCTGGTCCCAAACCTCTGGGCTCAAGTGGTCTTCTAGGTATAGCCTCCCAAACAGCTGGAATCACAGGTGCACACCACTGTGCTGCAGCTGGCAGCCAGTAGTTAATAGGTTAATAATCGTCACGTCCTGTATGCAGTCACAAAGACTTACTCATTCAATCCTTTCTGCAAGCCCATGGAGTGCATACTGTTATCAGTATCTTACATGAGTTCAATCGAGGCACAGAGAAATCACATAATTTCCTGAAGGCCACACAACCACCCAACAAGAAGACTAGCATTTAACCTGAGAAGTCTGGCTCCGGAATCTGTGTTTTAACTCCCTTCCCCCAAATCATGGGAATCTGATTGCCATGGTGAACAGTGGACATTTTTCTGAAATCAACGGGAGGACCGGGCAAGGTGGCTCAGCAGACAGGAACACTTGCCGAAAGCCCTGAAGACTTGCATGTGATCCCTGGAACACGGCAGAAGGAGAGAGCCTACTCCTACAAGTTAGCTCTGACTCTGCAGGTGTGCTATGGTGTGTGAGTGTGCACATGTGCCTGCCACACCCAGCCGATCAATATTCTTAAAAACAAAAAACATAAATAAATCAAATAGAGTCCATCTATTATTTTCATTTCTATGAACAGCAGCACAGTATTCACCACGGGGCCACCTGGGTAATCAAGAGGTGCTCCCCAGACCTAGTGATGGCTCCAGTCACATGACCAGATCCCCCGCTAGGGACAGAGTCCCAGCTACAGCCCTGGGGGCTAGATCCCAGATGGTAAGCCTGGTATATGGTCTTCCCACATCCACCAACTTCAAAACCATACTTCATACCCCGCAGTCTCCAGGCCGGCAACAGCGAATGCAGGAATGAGCACAATTGTGCTCACGCTGACATTTCACATGGGACTGAATCTGCACTACTCCCCAACAAACGACACATTTTCACATTAGTGTCCCTCATTCAAAACAACAAGGCAATTGCCTTGGGTCTCGGGGTGATGGGGGTGAGAGGTTCTTTCATTCACAAATGTGGCGCAGGTCTGAGGAGAGCAAATAAACTGACATTTGAAGAAAACAGGAGGCAGACAGTTCCTGAGAACTCACCCGGGAGGGCAGAAGGCAAGCTCCTCGGCATCTAATACCAAAGATCCCTGCTATGTGACCAGGGCTGCTGCGGGTGATGCTATTTTCTGAGTGTGACAGGATCATCCAGATGACGTAGGTGATGCAGGCTTGCTTATGAAGGAACCGAAAGCTCCTCTTTCACAAGTGACCTTTGTGTGGGGAGCTCCAACAGCCTGCTTTAATTAGGGCTTATGTTTATATTGTTATGTTTACAAAAAGCCTGGCAAGGAAGCCCATTTCACTACCTGAAACGGTGTCACCGTGCACGGGTAACCCCCACAAGTCAGCTCGAGAGAGCTGCCCAAGGCTCCCCAGGGCTGGACCCCACCTAAGTGTCACCACCTCAACACCTGGCTGTGTCACATGTTCTCTTCAACACAGGCACAAGGGGAAGCGTTAGAAGCCTAATAATGTCACCAAAAATGTGATGTCACGAATACAACGCCCCTCCTAGTCATGGAACTAACTCTGCAAAAGTAGAAACAGAAGCAGGGCAGTGGTGGCGCACGCCTTTAATCCCAGCACTCGGGAGGCAGAGGCAGGTGGATCTCTGTGAGTTTGAGGCCAGCCTGATCTACAAAGCAAGTTCCAGGACAGCCAGGGCTACACAGAAAAACACTGTCTGGAAAAACCTAAACCAAAAAAGAGCAAACAAACAAAACAGTAGGAACAGGGGCAGGGGCAGATTAGAAAGTGAACTCCTTTTGCACACAAGAGAACAGCAACATGTACAATTGGTGCTGAGAAGTGGAAAGGCGGCTCTGAAGCTGGCCGTCGGAGCTCCACAAGCCACCATGAGCTGGAAGCTGTGTCCCCCAGCAGACAATGTGGAGTACTGGGAAGCCCCAGCACACTGGGTGGTCTCTGGTCCCCTATCTGCTAATCAATTCCACAAAGCACTGGGGAACAGCCTATGGCAATCCCAGCACTCAAGAAGCTGAGGTAAGTGTACCAAGGCAGGCCAGCCTGGGCTACACGGTGGTAGAACCCTGTCTCAAAAAAAAAAAAAAAAAAAAGTTGTAAGCATTCTGTTTTGATTTGGTCTCGTGGTTTCTTGCTGTATGGTGATAAAATAACACCTGCAACAAAATGTATCATCCTAATTATTTTTAAGTGTAATTCGGTGGCTTCAAGTACATTCTCTCCCCCGGGGTTCCCACCACCACCATCCAGCTCCAGAGCTCTCTCTTGCAACACTCACTAGGTAACAACCCGCCCCCACCCCTGTAGCACCACTCCGCCATGTCTCCAGAGTCTGCCTGCTCTTCAGCATGTCTCAGAAGCAGGTCACATAATGTCCCAGGTCCATCCATGGTGAAGCACTCACCATTTCCTCCCCTCTCCTAACAGTACCCACGCAGAGGTCAGAGTGGAGGCTGGCTCTCTTCTGCCACTGGGCCCCAGGAACACTGGGCCCCAGGAACTCTGGGCCCCAGGAACCTAACTTAGGTCATGAGGCTCAGCAGCACACACACCTTGACCAGCCGAGTCATCTCCGATCCTCTTTTATATACTTTTGACAAAGTCCCATACTGGTTTTCTTAGCAGCTACACCATTCTTCTGCATTACTTTTTTTAAGACCCCCTCAGAACATCATCCCTTGACTAAATTCTGTCTTTACTGCTGACAAGAAAAGAAAATGAACAAAAGCAAAATTTGGGTAGAGTTGGTGATCCTCCCTCTATTCACGCAACTATTTTAAACCACAGAAAGATCTGAGCTTGGGAAGCACAGCTGGGTCAACCTTGTTTGTCCCCTTTATATTCAGAGACGCTAAATGACTCTCCATTAATAAAAAGCATTCAGTCAGGCAAGGCTGTCACCGTCACAGAGCAAATGTGGGGAGAGTGCCAAGTAGAAAGCCATGGCCTGAGTTGCATCAAGGGATTTCCTCACATATTCAAAAGGCAAGGTGACTGGCATTCAGCAATCGGGCAGGCAGCCTAGAGAACTGTAAAAGTTGACCGAGTGGATACTGGGGAGATGTCTCAGTCAGTAAACGTACTTGCCACTCAAGCAGGAAGACTGACCCCCCAGCACTCATATAAAATGCTGGAAGCAGCGGTGTGGGTGTTTGAAACCCCAACACTGCATGAAGACAGAGAGAGAACTGGATCCCTAAAACTCATGGCTAGTCTATCTGAACCAATGTGTTCCAGGTTCAGTGAGAGACCCTGTCTCAAAACTTAAGGTGGGAGTAAGATCCAGGAAGACAGTGGATGCTGACCTTTGGCCTCCATGTGCAAGCACACACATACATGTCTTGAACACCCACATAAACGTACATACAATGGGAGTGAGCGAGACAGTAAGAGAGAGAAATGAGCAAATATATTACTTCTCCCCGGCATTATTGCAGGAACCAGACAGGAATGTGCCAGGAAGGTGAGTTTGACGAATGAGGGTCCCATGGCTGCCGGGGGTAAGCAATGCTTGTGGGCTCTGGCTCTTGGTGCTCAGCCAGTGTGATTTCACCATCTCAAACTTGTGCCTGTCCAGCTGGCTCCTCTTTCCAACCTGAGGAGGGGAGAGAAAGGGGTTACTAATTTCCTCCCTTTCTCTTCCATTCCTGGTTCTGGTCAGCTCTGCCCAAAGTTCCTGAGAAGTCACAACAGGTGGTGCCCATCACTTCCAATGCAGCACGTGACAGATGTGATAGAGATGCCTCAAGACACAGAAGCATGGAAGGCCACGCAGCCACATGGAGGTGGGCTGACCTGTCTGTGAGAACAGCTGACCAGAGCCTCCCATTCTGCCAGTACTTGGGAAAACTTGCCCCTCTGAGCACACCACATGTGAGGTCTCAGTATGGTTCCGGTCCTGACTCCAGGGGGAAAGGACATGACCAGCCCACAGTGAGGAGTTCCGAGAAGGTACAGGACATCCCTCTGACAACTGTTGTGTACTTCCCCTGCCAATCATCCTGGCAGGCAGGTGCATTTCTGGGTCTGTTCAGTAATTTCAAGGAAGAACCATTGTTTTGTTTTGTTCTGTCTTCCAAGTCTGGGCCTAAGAAAGTATAAATCCAGAGGAGCAAGGGATCCCTACCAAGAAGCTGGAAAGACACCAGAAGCAAAGAGCAAGGTAAGAAGCAGAGGGAGGGAACCAGTGATGTCACCTCAATGTCCTGCTTTACACCAGCCCCATAAAATGCCTTCTCTCTCTCTCTCTCTCTCTCTCTCTCTCTCTCTCTCTCTCTCTCTTCAAGACAGGGTTTCTCTGTGTAGTTTTGGTGCCTGTCCTGGATCTCACTCTGTAGACCAGGCTGGCCTCGACCTCACAGAGATCTGCCTGGCTCTGCCTCCTGAGTGCTGGGATTAAAGGCGTGCGTCACCGCCGCCTGGCAAAATGTCTTCTCTTGATTCAATTTATCTCTGTGGTGCCAGGAATCCAACCCAGGGTCTGTGCACCAGGACAACACAGACAAGCACTGTATGTAACTCGCTTCTCTTCAAAAACTTTTTTTTTCCTTAAACTAAGTCAGCTTAAGTTTTTAATTGCTTTTCAAGGATATTCAGCTGCTCAAAATTCTTACCACCTTAAAATTTTAAACTTTTGTTCTGCGTTAAATATATTCCCACCTCTCCAGTCTTAAACTTTCCTTCACACCGACTTCAGCGGAATAGGTGATCTGTGGGCTGTGACTCCACCACACACTGTTAAGTCTGTGTCAAAGATTGCCTTTCTTATTTTTTAAGATGTATTTATTTACTATGGATGCCTGCACACTAAAAGAGGGCACCAGATCTCGTTGTAGATGGATGTGAGCCACCATACAGTTGCTGGGAATTGAACTCAGGACCTCTAGAAGAACAGCCAGTGCTCTTAACCTCTGAGCCATCTCTCCAGCCCAAAGTCTGCCTTTCTACGTATGCTACATGGAAAGAATGTTGAGGAAGCTTTTCTCACACAGAATGTTGTAAACCATATGCCATGTGATCAGTTTTAAAAAGAAAAACATTTCAAACATTAAAAGATATAAAAATTTATGAATAGGACATAACTTCCCAAGTATCGAATTTTTAAAAATCCAAAGAACATGTTGAAAAGCAAAGTATCGACAGATTTACAAAATAGGGGCATATTAGACAAAAATAAATAAATAAAACAGAAATCTCCTTAATAAATTTTAAAATCCACAGAAAAGAAATTAAACAGCTAATCGACAAACCTTTTAACCACCCCGATCTTTGAAAAGGTAAATGAAATCCTCTGGGAACAGTTAACAGTTGCATTCTCTGAAGGGCAGAACGCACATGGTCTACTGGGTTGATTCACATACATGTTTTTCTATGGTAAGCAGGTGATCCCTAGCAAAGAAATAAAATAAGACATCATTTTTCTCTAGGCAGAGTCTAGGGCAGTGGTTCTTAACCTGTGGGTCACGACCCCTTTGGGGAGTCAACCCTTTCACAGGGGTCACATTTCAGATATCCTGCATATTAGATATTTACATTACGATTCAAACAGTAGCAAAAGTACAGTTATGAAATAACAAGGAAAGTAATTTTAGGGCTGGGGGTCTCCACAGCATAAGGAACTGTGTTAAAGGGTCGCAGCGTTAGGAAGGTTGAGACCCACTGCTCTAGGATGTTCTTAATGTTCGTGTTGTCTGTGTGCTGTTTGAAAGTACTCTGCTTTTGGTAACGATGGAGGCAGAGACGGTGCTGGTGCTGGTGCTGGTGCTGGTGCTGGTGCTGGGGATTAGAACCTGCCTCCAGGCAGTTTCAGAACAGAAATCGGTGCCTGGCAAACTTTCTGGAGGGTACCTGTCCATCAGCACCAAGAGCGTCACACCCTTTGACCCACTCTCTCACTTTCCAGGAAATCTCTGCTAGGGAAATATTCAGAGATGTGGATAAAGATGTATGCACGGATATTGTTACAGTGGTTTTAATAAGGCAGAAACTGGGGAGACATGCTCATCTCAGACATCTGAGCTCAGGACCCCAAAGCATGTTACTAATGCGACAGACCAAACAGGGGAGCGGAACACACTGGACAACCTCTCAAGTTCAAATGAACGGGGGCCACAACCCCAGAAACAGGGCGAGGACACTTTCTTGACGGAATGTTATGATTTAACTTTATTTATGAATAAATTTATATAAAGCATTTAGTTATGCCAGGCATGGTATTGCAGGCTTGTAATTCCAGCACTGGGAGGCTAAGGCAGAAGGATCCAGAGTTCCAGACCAGCCTGAACTCTACAGAGAGAGCCTGAGAATAGAACTCACTGGTACAGTGTTTGCCTAGCATCAAGGTTTGACCTTGGGTTTGATCTCAACACCACAAATAAAACAAAATTATTCAGCTATAATTTTTTTTTATTTTGGTCATATGCCAGATTTAAGCTCTTTCCTGTGGGGCAGAGCAGAAAAAGAACATATAAACTCAAAAGGCCTCGCAGAAGAAACAAGACCTTTTTCCTAGCGAATTTTAGCAGTTACAAAAAGTAGACGGAGCCTTTCATTTTCCTAATACACCACCAGACTCTCTTCACAGTGCTCAAAGGACCAAGTTGTCCTAGTGGGCGGCAATCGTGTGTGTATTTACACTCTGTATGAGGCACTACGTAAAGTCAAGGCCATGGACCGCACTTACCCTGAGGCTCCAGCACTATGCCCAGTCTACAGAGGGGAAAAAGGGGTGATGTAAGATTAATAGTACAGGTCACATATTTTGTAGTATGCAATATGTTGTGGTTTGAATGTGAATGTCCCCCACAGGCTCATATATCTGCATACTTGGTCTTCAACTAGTGGCCTTAACTGAAGAGGGTTAGGAGTTGAGGACTTGCAGGGAAAGTATGTCACTGGAGGTGGGCTTTGAGACCCAAAGCTTCTCGCCACGTCCAGTTCTTCTCTCTACTTTGTGCCTGTGGTTGAGATATGATCTCTTGGCTTCTTGCACCTGCTGCCATGCCTTGGCCACGCCTCCCCTTTAAGACAGATTCGTCTCCCCCTAAGCCAAAATCAACTCTTTTCCTCCCCTTTAAGACAGATTCGTCTCCCTCTAAGCCAAAATCAACTCTTTTCCTTTAAGTTGCCTTGGTCATGGTATTTTGTCACAGAAACTGAAAAGGAATTAATGCCCATTTTTAAGATTTTATTTTTGTTTTTAATTTTTTGACACAGGTTCTTTCCATGTAGCCCTGGTTGAACTGGAACTCACTAATATAGACCAGGCTGGCCTCAAACTCAAAGAGATCCACCTGCCTCTTCCTCCCAAGTGCTGGGATTAAAGGTGTGAGTCACCAAGTCTGGACCACAGTATATTTCTATATTTGTAAATCAACAAAAGATTTAAGATAGATATTCTTGGCTTAGAAAAGGATAACATCCTATAGCTCATGGTAAATTCAAAATATCATAGTTGAAACGCATGTGGCCAGCCAGAAGAGTGGCTCATCGTTAGGACACTTTCAAACCACTTACAAGGTTTATAAGGTTTTAGATCAATCTCCAGCACTAGAGGGCCAGGAGCATTTAATACATCTAACCTATTGAAATACATAGCTCAGTCTAGCCTACATCCCAGTGTAGACTGAGAACACTTAGTGTCTTAGTTAGGGTGTCTATTGCTGTGAAGAGACACCATGACCACAGCAACTCTTATAAAGGAAAACATTTAATTGGGGTGGCTTGCTTAGTTTCAGAGGTTCAGTCCATTATCATCATGGCGGGGAGCCCATATGGCAGTGTGCAGGAGGACATGGTTCTGGCTACATCTTGATCAGAAGGCAACAGGAAGTGGTCTCTGTGTCACACTGAGCAAAGCTGGAGCAAAAGAGACCTCAAAGCCCGCCTCCACAGTGTCACTCTTCCTCCAACAAGGCCCCACCTACTTCAACAAGGCTACACCTCCTGATAGTCCCTTTGAGATCATGGGGGCCAATTACATTCGAACTACCACACTTGGGTTAGACTACAGCTAGACAAAACCACCCTACACAGCGTACTGTAGAGTGCGGGCTGTTTCTCTCACCGTCCCTGTGAGTGCATCTCCACCCTTCTACGAAATGACTTTGAAGGGACAAGCACACAAATCCCAGCTCCTTCCAGGACACTGCCCCAGCAGCTGCAGTGGCTGATCCAAGGCAAGCCGCCTGACTCATGGTCCCGCCCACCTCTTGGCATGGGTACTCACCTCAAAACAAGCAAACCAGGCCAGAGGCTTTCTGTATTTCTGCTTTGATTTCATAGCCTTGCTGAGGTGCAAACTGTGTGCAATAAGCAGCACAGCCAGTATGGAAGTCCAAAGAGACGAGGAGCACCCCCTCAACCCTGGAGGCTGCAGCTCTCTCTCCCTCTGCCCCTGCTGAGTTTGGGGGTCAGATTCCTACACTTGTCTCTGGAATGTTCTACCAATGAGGTCATCCAATAAGCAGTGTTTTTTATAACCTGGTTTTCCTTCTTGCTAACCACAGGATTTTTAGCACCTACAGACCTCCTATGTGTCAGCACTGTTATTAGTTATAAAGCCCAGGTTGTCGGTGAGGAAATCAGCACACACCACACTGACAAGGGACACAAAGGGCTGGCACTTGGGGGGGGGGGGCGCAATGCAGATGACGTCACTTACATCTCTTCTATTAATCTAACGAGAAACTCTGCTTTCCCACCAGGATTCTGCATCGTCTCCAGGGACAAGCAACCCATGACAAATAGAATTACTCATCTAGAAAAAACTGCTAATGCACATGACATTTATACTACTCCCACTGGAAGTTAAAATTGTCCCTTATTACTCTGTAATATCTGTAATTCCCACCGCTCCATAGAAATCCATCACACTTCCTCAAGCTCCAGAAATAAAACCATACACAACTGCATTGAAATGAGAGTAAATGTAACGGTTTGATGACAACTTAATCTTAAGGTACGTCATTTAATAAAAAGTAAACTTAACCGCTCAAGAGAAAAGATACTTAGCTTCAAGGGGCCAGGTTTCTTGGAAGAAAACAGAGCCAATGATACCCAAAGATGAAACACTCAGCAGGCTTGTCACTAGGTACAGAGGAGGCAGAAAAGGACTGAACATCAATGCCTTTCCTAAGCCACACGCTGCAGAACCTCACAGTCCTGGTCTCAGTTAACATGGGAATTCCAAGAGGCAAATTTCCAATCTGCAGAGGATCCAAAAGCAACCAAGATAAGGCATCCAGGCCAGAGTCATGCCAGCAAACCACTCAGTGTGGGCAAATGCCAACCACACAGTAGGTTCTTTAGAAACGTCTATCCATTCTTTTTCCTACTCTGTTGTGTGAAAATCTTTTTGTACACTGTGAAGATGTATCTCTGCCAAGGCACCTTCTTATTGGTTTAGTACACTGTGAAGATGTATCTCTGCCAAGGCACCTTCTTATTGGTTTAATAAAGAGCTGAGTGGCTAATAGCTAGGCAGGAGAGGATAGGCAGGACTTCCGGGGAGAGAGAGAGGATCTCTGGGAGGAATCTGAGGTGCTCGGGGTGCAGAGCAAGTCAGACATACAGTATGATGGAGAGGTAACAAGCCATACAGCAGAATGTAGAGTAATATAAATGGGTTGATTTCAGTTTTAAGAGCTAGTTGGGACCAAGCCTATGCTAAGGTCAAGCTTTCATAATTAATAAGAAGTCTCTGTGTCATTATTTGGGAGCTGGGTCGGACACATTTGGTGCTCCAGTGGATGGAGAGGTCACACCAGCCACTGCTTCTGCTGGTGCCACAGCTCGGCCCAGCAACTTCCCAGAGCTGGGGCAGGTAAATGCAGCTCCCGGGCGGTACCCATGGGCATAAGCTCGGCTCTCACAGACCCAAGGGGGACAGAGCCAGCCGCCAGTGCCATGTGTTAGCAGAGCCACAGGAGCCTGCACACTCACAGGAGGAGCCTGCACACTCACAGGAGGAGCCTGCACACTCACAGGAGCCTGCACACTCAGAGAAGGGCTTTGCAACATTTTCTGGGAGCCATAGTGCATGGGCCGATGCTGCAGCACTTTCTCTGGCCGACTTGTATGCTCACTATGTGCAACCGCCCCTTCCTGTCCAGGCGATCGCCGCAGATACCCTGGCCCTTTAAGGCTTGGCTCACGTGGTCAGAAAGCATTGCAAAAAGGTAGGTCCAGACCTAGAAAACCGCTGAACAGGTACAGTATGCTTGAAAATATCATAGTTGATATGAGAAACCCCATCTCTCTTGTAAGTGAAGGGTTCGAGAGGTACTTTTTACTGTAAATGGCATTTCTAGTGAGTCTCCTAGAGAGCTGCAGGTCTGTAGACAAGGTGAAAGGCCTCAGCCTGTGCTGGAACTCTTCTTACCTTGCTGCTGGCCAAAGGTGTCCAACTCCTGGGTGGAGGGACTACTTTCCTTTTCGTGCTCAAGATTGTCCACCTTTCTGTCCTGCCTCAGAAACTTCTCATAACACTGAGTTGTAGCAGACAAAACAATGGCTAATTAAAGTCTTCCCACTGTGATCCCTAGAGCCCATGACTCAAAAGGGGGAGGTGGGTAGGACCGCACTTCAGACATAAAGAGAGCATCCTTGGCTACCCAGGTGGGCCCTAATGTAAGTCATTGCAGGATCCTTGGGTGTGGAGATGGAAGCCAGGTAGGAGTCAGGCAGTGAGGTGTGAGGAGGCTTCAATCAGCCATTACCTTCCATTTTAAAAATGGAAGGGACTACAAAGATCACCAGAACCTCCTGGGTGGTGATGGCGCACGCCTTTCATCCCAACACTCAGGAGGCAGAGGCAGGCGGATCTCTGTGAGTTGAGGCCAGCCTGGTCTACAGAGTGAGATCCAGGACAGCCAGGGCTACACAGAGAAACCCTGTCTTGAAAAACCAATGGGGGGGTCTACGGCCATACCACCCTGAACGCGCCCGATCTCGTCTGATCTCGGAAAAACCAAAGGGGGGAGGAGGGGGCGGGTGGAGAACACCAGAAGCTTCTAGAAGCTGGAAGGGCAGGGGTACACTCTTCCCCTGAGGAAAAGGCAGCCTTGCTAGCTACCAGCTTGGCTTTAGCCCAGGAATCTGCTCCAGAGCTGTGAGAGCACAAACGTATACCCTGCAATGTGCAGACTATGATTCAGGAACGAGAGCCAAACCCAGGGGCTGGCTGCTTCCTTCACCCTCACCCTCGGCATATGGTGGCATTTCCCAGAGGCTGTGTGACGTCTGTACTGCAACAGACTACACGCAGAACCAACCGGAAAACCCAGAGCTCTTGGATTAATCTGCACATCACAGAAACTTGCGAAACTATGAAACTATGCTGATATCCTAAGCTTCTTTATTTTGGAAAATCATTTTCTATAAAAAGAAGCCATGCCTTCTTGTGGCCTCAGTCAGCACCAGGCACACACATAGTGCACACACACACAGGCAGGCAAACGGATGCATATAAAATAAAAATAAATCTTTTAAAAGCATTACATCAATGAGTCCTAAATGGGTAAAAGTGATATACTCTGCTATTCAATGCGCTGCTCACATATATTATTCAAAAAAGCAAAAACAAAAGGGGGACTTGGAGAGATGGCTCAGCAGTTAAGAGCAACTTGCTACACATCCAGAGGACCCAGGTTCAATTCCTAAATCCACAACCAACTATAACTACCATCCTAGGGTATTCCATACTCTCTTCTGGCTAGAGTGCTGGTATCGCAAGCGTGTGCCCCACACCGGGTTTTCTACAGATCTGGGTACCGAACCCGAGGCTTGGTGCATGCTAAGCAAGTACTCCTCCAATTCTTCCTCCACAGCCTCAGCCCTGTACTCAGTTTTTACGTCAATATTTGATCAGTTCACTTAGCATGAAACAGTTCCTCAAAGCCACAGTAAACTTAAAAAGATGAGCTGGGCCAGTCAGAGGTTCAGCAGGTAAAGGCAATCGTTGAGTAAGCCAGAACAACCTGAGTTCAACCACCCAGAACCCACATAAAGGTAGAAGAAAGAACCAATTCCCAAAAGTCATCCTTTGACCTCCACATGCATGTGACGGCACACATGCACACAATAATAATAAAGTTTTTAAAAAAGTTATGCAGGACCAACTCACTAACTAGGAAGTTTTCCTATAAAGCCGAGTCTCAACCAGCTCTCCCCCACTCATCCTGTCTATGCACTGGCTGTACTTAATAAAATGAGACCATGGTCTTCTAGGCCCCAGCTGGTGCATGGAAGACACCCTGGAAGAAGCAGAATTCTTTAACCAACTAAACACATGCTTTTAACATTTGGGAAATTGTAAAGCTTTCAGAAACTCTTCTCTTCCTCCCTTCCTTTATCTACAATATATACAGTCAGTTCAGAAAGGACAGTGAGGATTTGGCTGACCATGCACGAGCAAGCCAGCACTGACCTTGGAAGGCATCTCACCAGCACAGGATGCTTCCCGAGGGCCAGGCACTTCCCTCCACTGTGAAGCAGGCAGAGCACAGGGGCGCGCGGACACACACACACACACACACACACACACACACACACTCGCAGTCAAGACCAAGAGAGATGGACAGTCACAGGGATGACATCTGAATGTCATTTTCGTATTGAAGCAGCCATATACACAAAAGGAGAATCAGAATGGCTTGTGACTCAGCCATTCACGAGTCAGTAGCCTTAAAGGCAAGCAGACGCCCACGCCCACGGCCAGGAAATGGGCCATCAACAAAGGGCCCCAAGACTGTCTATGTCTTCCCACCTGCTACCTACAGGGGAGACTCTCTCATGAAAGTGTGAAAGTCACCACGGAGGACGCTTGTCCCTCAACGCCTTCCCTGTTACTGTTGTGACTCCTGTATCAGAGACTACCAACGATATCCGCCTAGCCAAGGACCACTTCTAAAGAAAGCATTGTGCAACTTGTAAGACGCCAAGAAAGGTACAAAGACAGCAGAAAACACCCACATCCTACGTCCTGCTAGGAAATAAAAGCTCGCGCTCGCGCGCACGCGCGCGCGCACACACACACACACCCCACCCTACAGTCTCACCCCTCTCTCCAATTTCACCCTCACCCTGTGTTCTCCAGCCTCACCCTCCTCTGGTCTCCAGCCTCACCTCCCCTGTGCTCTCCAGCCTCACCCTCCTCTGATCTCCAGCCTCACCTCCCTGTGCTTCTCAGCCTCACACTCCCTGGGCTCTCCAGCCCCACCCCTAACCAATACTTCCCCCCATTTTGGTTTATCACTCTTGACTTCAGCCCCATGGGCAGACACGTAATCTACAGCATTACTGTGTTTAAAAATCACCTTTGATTAGCATCTGTCTGTAATCTGAGCCTAACATGGTGGGAAAGGACTGTAATCCCAACACTTAGGAGGCTAAGGCAGGAAGATCATGAGTTTGAGGCCGGCTTATGCTATACGGCTCTAAGAATCCCATCTCCATTTCCTTGGGATTGTGAGAGTCTTCCTACACTCCCTGCCTTTACAGTGGGTTTGGGGATCCAAACTCCTGTCCCCATGCTTGCATAGCAAGCTCTTTAACCACTGAACCATCTCTTCAACTTGATACATCTGTAGCCTGGCTTTTGCCTCAGTCGGGAATATATACACACACACACACATACACACACACATCTGGATTGAATTTGTTTCTTTCACTAAGGAATACATCCTGAGAAGTATAGAGAAGAGGACAAAATGTTAAGGGAGATTAAACAATAATTCAGTTAACAGCCTTTGAAGACAAAAGAATTAAATTTTTAAAATCAGTACTTCAGGTGGTAGTGGTGCACACGCCTTCAATCCCAACACTCCAAAGGCAGAGGCAGAGAGATCTCTGAGTTGAAAGCCAGCCTGGTCTACAGAGTGAGTTCCAGGACAGCCAAGGCTAACAATAAATGAATGAATGAATGAATGAATGAATGAATGAATGAATGGATAGATAGATAAATAGATAAATAGACAAATAGACAAATAAATAAATAAATAAATAAATAAATAAATAAATAAATAAATAAATAAATAAATAAATAAGCAAATAAGTACTTCTCAGCCTTGGTGGCACTGATCATTTGAGAAGCTTGTCTACAAACATTCCTGGGCTGGAGATGTAGCCCACTTGGCAGAATGCTTCCGTAACATGAACAAAGCCCCCGTTGGAGCCAACATCCACAACCCAGTTAGGTACAAACTCAATCAGCAAACAGCCCCTATGCTGAGCTCTGCCGGTCGCTCTCATCCATAGTGTGTGTCTTCTTACATGTTCAGAGCAACAGAAAACCAAACCAGCATTGGGAAATGGGGTGAGATGATCCAGGAAACCAGTGACATCACACACAAATGGCCCGTGTGTGTACAATTGCCAAGTGTAATTAAGTGTAATTTAATAGTGCAAATGTGCCTATTTATCTAGGATAGAGTACAAAGATTCTCCAGATTCTTATGGGCTCCTGACTTCATACTCTGCCATTCCTATCTGCATAAGAAAGCACATTTCTGCTTGGACAATGGAGCACCATCCAATATTAGTAACATGCATTCTACTAAACAAATTACTAATAAATTCCAAAGTACAGAACCCCCAAAATAGAGCTATGAATGCAAAAATGGGGCGTCAAGAGCAAATTTATTCAGGAAACAAAATATCGGCATCTTTTCCTGGAAACTTAGGACTTTTAAAGGCTCTGGTGTGCTTCTAAAGCTAGTACTGAAAAGCTCAGCTATTAAAAAAAAAAAAAAACCTTGCGTGTGGATATTTTTCTCCATTTCAACAGCTGTATCTCTCTAAAGATTGTGAAGCACAGTCCCAGAGATGGGAGTCTAAAAAAGATGCAAGTCTTGTCAATTATCCAAGAGTATCTCTTTAACCCGCAGCAGCTCCTTGAGGAATGTACATGTATCGGTACTTATTGTGTAGCATCTTATATACGGTGAGAATTATCTTTGTGCCTCATGTTTATTTCGAACCCGTTCTGCTTGCATCAATAAATAGTCCCTGCTAAATACCTAATTGTGTGTGTGCACATGCACGTGTGTGTATGGTGTGTGTGTGCATGTGCATGTGTGTGTATGGTGTATGTGTGTGTGCATGTGCACATATGTGTATGGTGTATGTGTGTGTGCATGTGCACATGTGTGTATGGTGTATGTGTGTGTGCACGTGCACCTGTGTGTATGGTGTATGTCTGTGTGCATGTGCACCTGTGTGTATGGTGTGTGTCTGTGTGCACGTGCACGTGTGTGTATGGTGTGTGTCTGTGTGCATGTGCACGTGTGTGTATGGTGTGTGTCTGTGTGTATGTGCACGTGTGTGTATGGTGTATGTCTGTGTGCACGTATGTGTGTGTCTGTGTGCACGTGCACGTATGTGTGTGTGTGCACGTGTGTGTGTGTACGGTGTGTGTATGGTGTATGTCTGTGTGCACGTGTGTGTGTGGTGTATGTCTGTGTGCATGTGTGTGTGTGTATGTCTGTGTGCACGTGCACGTATGTATGTGTGTGTATGTGTGTGTATGTGTGTGTGTGTGTGTGTGTACAGTGCGTGTATGGTGTATGTCTGTGTGCACATGCCGGTGGATGCATGCTCCATGTGCACTGGTGCAGAGGCCAGAGGAAGACTTCAGGTGCCCTGCTCTACCACTCGGCCTGGCTGCCTTCAGACGGGGTCTCTCCCTGAACCTGGAGCTCCCCAGGGGTTTTTTTGTTTTGTTTTTTAGCAAACCTGTCCGGCCAGCAAGCCCCAGGAACCCTCCTGTCTGTCTCCCCTGCTGACTGGTGGTATGGCAGCGAGGTGCCACCATGCCCAGCTTTTATGTGGGTTCTGGGGGTCAGAACTCAGGCCCCCACACTTGCATAGGAGCTCTCAACTGGACTGGCTCCCATCCTCACAAATACCTAATTCCTGATGGATTATCCAACTCTTTCAAGCCAGAACTTGGAATAAACCTTTCCATGTCTCTGAATAAAGCTACTAACACTTCACAGTAATCCCCAGCTTTGCTTCCACGGTTTATCTTCTTCCACTATGGATTTGGAGGGAGGGAGGGAGGGAGGGAGGGAGGGA
>CABHPH010136917.1:2224-27438 GCA_902168325.1 Peromyscus nudipes
ACTCTGGTGGCCTGCAATGCATAGATGAAGCCATAGACCTGAGGCTGAAGGACTAGTTAGAAGACTCTGAAGTGGACTATATGGAGGGCAGGGGACAACTTGGCACTGCAGCCAGTGAGCATGGTAGAAGTATGCTCCAGAGGCAGAGCAGCTGCAGAAGCAGCATCACTTTGGCGCACTGAGGTAGAACATGGATGTGATAGCGTTGTCTAGAGTCATTAGTCTTCTGGGTGTTTCCCACACCTGGGGCCATGTGTGTCCTCTGGAATGGTTCTTTTATAGGGTCAGTGTTCTGCTGGAGGCTGGCAAAGCAGGGACATCCTTGGAGGAGTGGAGGGGAGCGAGCATGACCTCTGAAGTACTCCAGCTGACTCCATAGTGTCTCCTGAAATAATACAAGTGGGGGACAGGCCTCTTCGCCACTCCTTGATCTCCTGCCTGTAATCTACTTTGCTGGGCAGGACTAAAAGGGAGAAGGAGCCATTTGAACAGTTCGTAAAAGTCTAAAAATTCCACCCGTGGGGCTAGGAATGTAGCTCAAGCTACAGAGCACTTCTGTGGCATGCAGGAAGCCCTGAGGATCATTCCCAGCACTGCAGAAACCAAGCATGGTCACACCTGTAATCCAGTACTTGGTAGGTAGAGGCTGGAGGATCAGGAGTTCATGGTCATCCCTTATCCTTGGCTACTTGGCAAACGGAAGGCCATCCTATGCTACATGAGGCTGTCAAAAAAAAAAAGGAAAAAAAAGTCTCCAGCCAGCAGTCAAGGCAAAGTGACCGACAACCAACAAAGCTGTCCAAGAGCTCCTAAGAACTGACCGCAGCGATCAGACCACCTCAGGGCAGTCTGTGCAGTGGCTCGGGGAGTTCTTTTAGCTTTGGGGGCTATGTGGCTGCCTTTGCTTTTGCTGCTCCGTTTCCTGCTAAAATATTCATTTTGGGGGCTGTGGCTCATTTCCCAGAGGCTTTCAAAGCAGAACTCTGCTTGGTAGCTGGACTTGGGACTGGGTTTGATGACTGTTTCTCCCCATTATAAAACAGAAAACATGATACAGGCACAGGGTTAGAGATCTCCCAAACGAGGCCACCCTGGGAAACTGAACCAATAATTATAGTGTTGGAGTTTGTTTCTTTGTTTGCTGTTTGTTTGTTTGTTTGTTTGTTTGTTTGAGACAGGGTCTTACTAAGTAGCCCTGGCTGATCTGGAACTTGGTATGAAGACCAGGCTGGCCTCCAACTCAGACAGATCTGCCTGCTTCTGCCTCTCCAGTGCTGGGATCAAAGGCATGTACCACCACACCCAGCCTGGGAATTAACTTATTTATTCTTTATTTTTCCTTTTCCCCACCAGCTGCTTATTTGATTCCTCATTCACTAGTAGTAGATGCTCAATGAGCACTTCCTCTCTATTAGACATATTTCATGGACTATGGGGACAAATCAATGTACATGGTTTACTATTGAATAACAAGGAGATTGCTTTGATCCATCAGTTGCAACTTGGAGATTCAGAAAATGAAGATTTTGCTAAACTATTTCAGAGTACTGAGAGTCCTTTAATGGATAATCAGGTGACCACTGACCTCTGTGTCTCCTTCAAACTGCAGAGCTTAGGCCATGCTCCCTGAGGAACATTCTCACTGTCTCCTCCACTTGTCCATTTATTCAGCACCAACTAGAGCGTCTGTACGTGAGTGAATCAATGCTCGGCACTCCTCCTGTAGCTGCTGGTGCATGCTCAGAGCCAGTGTGGGCAGCATCTGAGCATTGCTACCAAATGTGGTTCAGAGAGAAAAGTCAGAAGGATTCTGTCCTTATTTAAAATTAGGCCTCTAGCATTTGTTGCTGGCTAAAAGTACATTTTATTATTTATAAATAGATCCCATGCTCATAATTACTATCTTAGTGAAGGAATGAAAAATGACATCTCTGGTTGGTTGACAGTTCCCTTCATTGCTGGGTAAAGGGAGAGTTAGAGGCTTGATGTGAATTCATTAGAAAGGATTGACTCAATCCGTTAATGGGCATCTGCCACAGAAAAGGAGAGGGGTGTGGCACATCATATTATCTGGTATTTGTTTATACTTCAACTTGAGTAGGTACAAGCTACCTCCCATTTCGTCAGTATCCAAAACTTAATAATTGAATATTGCTTGGGATTCTTTCAATGTATAGTAAGTATATTGAAAATAAATGTGTGAATAAAGATGTGATAACTTCATAATTATCTATAGTTTTTTTTTCTACATGTGAACATTGCCTTTCCTCAGAGGAAAAGTAGTAGCCTTGGTTTATAACAGAATGCATGAGAATCCCAAGCCAAACTTTAGGCACAAGTTTTCCACCTCCCCTAATTAGGGTATTTCTAATAACCAAAACAAGAAACTTGGCAGCAGAAACCTTCAAATAGTTTCATTCCTCTATTGCTAATTCATAGGACTCTCTGAGCCATACCTACAGTCAACAGCAGCTTCCTCCCAGGCAAAGGGCTTTTGCAAGCCACCCACAGCCTGTGTAAAAACTTCATGCCTACAGAAAGCAGGAGAAACATGACAGTATTCCTCAGAGTCCATTTAGTGGCATGGAATCCTGAGTCACAGAGGAACTGAGTCCTCTGTTGAGTCCTCTGTTCCTAACATTTTCATTTATTTATTTATTTATTTATTTATTTATTTATTTATTTGGTTTTTCAAGACAGGGTTTCTCTGTGTAGCTTTGCGCCTTTCCTGGAGCTCACTTGGTAGCCCAGGCTGGCCTCGAACTCACAGAGATCCGCCTGCCTCTGCCTCCCGAGTGCTGGGATTAAAGGCGTGCACCACCAACGCCCGGCCATTCCAGGTATCTTAGTGTTCTGTTGCTGTGAAGAGAAACCATGACCACAGCAACTCTTATAAAGGAGAGCATTTAAGTGGGTCTAGCTTATAGTTTCAGAGGTTTACTCCATTATCATGCAGGGAGCGTTGCAGCATGCAAGCAGACACAGTGCTGGAGAAGGAGCTGAGAGTTTTATATCCAGATCCCACAGGCAGCAGAAAGAAGAGAGCCACTGGGCCTAGCTTGGGCTCGCGAAACCTCAAAGCCACCCCACACACACCCCAGGTGACACACTTCCTCTACCAAGGCCACACCTACTCCAACAAGGCCATACCTCACCTCCTAATTCCTCTCAAATAGTGCCACTACCTGATGACCAAGCATTCATATATGTGAGCCAATGGGGGTCATTCCAATTCAAACCACCACACCAGGCTAGATGAAGAGTGTGCAAAACATCTTTCTGTAAGATCGTCAGTTCTTTTCCTTTTAGGTATTTTCCTCAAAAGAAGGTGGGTGAGAGGGAGGAGCCAGGACTGGACCAGTTGCTGATGTCACAACCCAGTGATTTTAGTGTTGGAAACACAGAAGGTTATTTTGCTAAGCCCATCTCTCTCAAGTTACCAAAAAGTGCATTTGGTAAATGTACAAAGTTGTCATGGAGCTCAGATTAATTAATGAATAAGATGAATGAATAAATGAAGCCAAATTTGTACAGAAGCCTGTGGACTCTTTGACCTTGGCTGACTAGAACATTGTAATTATGGGGTGATGGAAAGTTGTGGATCAAGAGCCAAGGTCATCTTGGGCTATCTTTAGTCTCAGTTAATAGCCACTTACTACCAACTACTCTATTTGACCACACATCCTTCTGACTACTAGATGTAAGTCTGGGAATTTATCTATCTACAAGTCTGTTCACTGCCTACAAAGCAAAAAAAGAATGTGTTTCCAGATCATGGCAGGGTCTTGCCTAAGATGATGGTTAAACAGTCAATGGCAATGGAGCTGGAGATGTATATCAGTTGGTAGAATATTTATCTAACCAAAGGAAGTCCTGGATTATCTCACCAGAACCCCATAAACTGAGTATGGCCTTAGAGGCAGACACGGAGTGGGGGGGGGGGATCAGATAACAACTTCAAGGTCAGCCTGTGATAAAAGAGACTCGGTCTTGAAAAAAATTATCACGTTATTAAGATTAGAATTGTCAAGTTTAGCAAGATGATAAATTCCAGGAGTTCTTATCAAGAGGATGTGAGGTCAAATAGAGAGGTTGATAGTCAGTAGCTATTAGATGAGACTAAAAATAGCCCAAGAGGACCTTGGCTCCTGATCCACAACATTCCATCACCCCATAATCACAATGTTTTAGTCAGCCAAGGTCAAGTAGTCCACCGGCCCTTCAGTGTAGATGGGGCTTCAGAGAGCTTCTGTTTGTAGATGAGAACTTCCAGAAAGGACCAAAAAAAGGCAAAGGACCATCACAGGGAAGTCTCAAATTCATAAATTCCACCCAAAGCAGTTCCAAGGTAATTAGAGAAAATAAACTGTGTCCATATTGAATATGCACAGGTAATCTTCTTATTAGTATTCCCCAAGCACTACAGTCTAACAATGTGCTATGACATTACGTAGCAGTTGTGTTGTGCAAGCCAATTTAAACAGGCTAAGGATAATTCGAAATGCATGGGAACATATGTACAAGCCATAGGGAAATGCCCATGCCATTTTCTATCAGTGAGGGACTGTGGTTTGTCAAGGGACCTGGAAACATTTCCCCACGTATACTGAAGGGTGGCTGTCTACTCCTTTCTGTCACTCCATCAATTAATGCTCAGTGTTCTTCTCTTGAACATCTCTTTCCTGAGGCCTTTTCATGATGTTACTATAAAAGGTAACGATCCATCCATTTGGCTCACTCCTGTAGTGCCTGCTGCTGCAAGCCAGCAGTGTGGGAAATTTGGTGAGAAGCGAAGAGCTGATCAGTTATGAAGGTCTCCTAACTGCAAGAGGAATAAGGCGGCAGGAGAAACCTCAAGTGGGGAAGAGGAAATATGAAATATTTACAAAGGGAATTTTCTGCATGAACACTCAGAGGAAAAGTTAACTTTAAAAGGAGGAAAACAGGCACTTGCGATTCTCCTGTTCATCTGTTCATCCAGCAGTGTATCCCACTGTGGTTCAAGGACCTGTCATCAAAGAGACTTACCACCCAGAGGGGCCTGGGAGAGGCCTACTGGGGCTCATGGAGATGGCTATCTGCCTCAGACAGGGATTCTCAGAGCATCCCTCCTAGGAGAATCATTAGGTGTATAAAGTGGTAAAGACTCTCCAGGGAGCAGCAAGGTCTTGCTGGGTCTGAGCGTGCTTTTGTCATTCATTGTCACCAAACACAGCCACGAGGTGAGATAGGTGAGAGCCTGGGAGACTACAGACAGTTGGGAGCCGTATTACCTGTCCCTCTCCCTCTCCTTCACGTTTTCAGTGTTTGCTGTTGTCCTATGGGCAGCCTAGACACAAAGGTTAGGAGGTTCCGGACCTGGCTCTGCCACTGACAGGTTGTGTGACCTCCAAGTCCTTTCCCTTGGCCCCATCTCAGCTGTTTTCATCTGTAAAATAAGCGTAGTGATAGTAAGTATCACAGCAAACAACAATGCTTTTTCTTGTTTGTTTTTTAAGTCCTCTTTTCTTCATTTCCTCGTTGTGGCAGGCGGCAAGTGCCTAACACATGCTGGCAGGTTTTAGTTCCTTTCATTTTATTCATTTATTGCCCTCTCAGAGAATGCTATGGCGTAGACATGTATGTATTCCACATACCTAGTCGTAAGTGGCAGAGCCAACCCTGTTTCCTTTCACAGAGTGCAGGGCTGGGGAGGGGAGGGGACAGTACCAGAAGTGAGGCTGAAAGAGACAACACCAGTACACAAAGAAGAGCTTTGGGGCCTGGAAGGTACCGGTGCCTCTGTGGCTGTCAAGTGGAGAATGACACCCTCACCTGCAGGCCAGACAGTTCACCCTGGCGGGAATACAAAGGATGGTTTAGGGAAGAGAACGGCAATGCCAACAGCCCGGTTAGGAAGCCGTGGTCTGGTCCAGAGAGAAGGACAAGGCCTGCAGTGAGACAATAGCAATGGGATAGAAGGAAATGGAGCCCTTAGGGTCAGGGGAGGCTATGGGAAACGTCACCCGGAGCACGGGGTCCCTTTTAAAACAGACTCAGAAGGAAACATGAGGACAATTTTATTGGAATTTGAGAGGAGAAAACAACATTGCAGGCAAGCTGGAGATCTCAATGACGGCTGGAAGGTGGGAGCTAGAGGACAAGAACCATGCCTTCTGAGTTAAATGCTGAGAAAGCAGATGGGCTTAGCAGTGTGAGACTGCTGGGCAGCTGCATGAGGCAGTGAAGGGGCAGGTAGGTGGGTATTGTCTTCAGAGATAATGAAAACGCCCGGTGTCATGGCAACTGGGTTTAGGATTTTCACTGATGTCCAAGAAATGGAGATGCAAAGAGGGGGGAAAGGGAGCTAGGGAGATGGCTTAGTGGGTAAACCCTTGACACAAATCCTTGCTCTGCAAGCATGGGGGCTGGCCAGGTATGGTTGCATGTGCCTGTTTCCTCAGTCCTGGAGCCAGAGATAGGAAGACACAGGGCTCAGTGGCCAGCCAGCCTAGCCAAAACCTGGTCACCCTGCTCTGGTCTCCCGATGCATGTGCACAGACACATGTCCCCACAGTCACATGTTTGCACCGCATCCCCACACCCCGCCCACACACATCCTCATCAACACAGTGAAGTGGAAGGAAGGGAGAAGGGAGGAAGGGAAGGAGGAAAAAGTTATACTTTCTGAGTCAGAACCCCATGCTGAGCAGGACTAAAAGGGCCAGGTAGCTTAGGAACATTCAGTCTAGCCAGGGGACAGACAACAAATGACCCCACAGGATAGCCATGGAATGTACTGGTATCACATGACTGGTTGTCATGTTCAGACCAGGTTTTCTAGCTTTTTGTCCTCTTGTTAAAAACACTGTAATAAAGGCACACATGGGTTGTAAAATAACAAGGAGATATCATTCAAAATTCTCCCTGGCCGGGCGGTGGTGGGGCATGCCTTTAATCCCAGCACTCGGGAGGCAGAGGCAGGCGGATCTCTGTGAGTTCGAGACCAGCCTGGTCTTCAAAGTGAGTTCCAGGAAAGGCACAAAGCTACACAGAAAAACCCTGTCTTGAAAAACCAAGAAAAAAAAATTCTCCCTGAAAGTTCACTTACAGGACACAGTTTGCCTTATCCAGCATGTGTCCCAAACTAGCTCAGGCTCACCTCCCAACCCTCATCCCTGGAGTATGACTGAATAGAAATTGTGTGTGTTTGATGGTTGTTAAGGGGAGAAGGGACTCAATTCCATTGTCTGGAGAGAGGTGTATGTGTAGCTCAGTGAAGGCAGGGTCCTAGGTTGCTAACGAGTTGCATTGTTTGGAGAGAGGTGTGTGCACATAGTATGTGCCAAGTGCAGTGTTAGAAGAGGGTGTGTGCACAACACAAGCCAAGTGGAGTCTCTTCTTACTAAACTATTTGTTGTACTTCCCTGCCTCACTGGGAAGAGGGAGTGAGGCAAAAGAGAATGTACCATGGCCCTTGTAAGCTTCAAGGGTCACTAGCCCAGTGGTTCTCAACCTGTGAGTCTCAGCCCTTTGGCAAACTTCCATCTCCAAAAATGTTTACACAATGATTCATGACAGTATCAAAATTATAGTTACGAAGTAACGGTGAAAATAATTTTATGGTTGGGGGTCACCACAACTTGAGGAACTGTATTAAAGGGATCACAGCATTAGGAAGGTTGAGAACCACTGCCCTGGCCAGTGCTTCCAGGCCTTTTCTCAGATGACACACAGAGTGAAGCAGACTGAGGTGGGACTGAGAACCTGAGTACATTTAAATACTGAGGTGGTAAAATGGCATTGGGCAGTCAAACCGAGTGTGTGACTGCCCAGGGCTGGGTTTATCCATGAGGCCAAGTGAGAAGGAATAGAGGGCTTTCTGGAGAATGCCACTGTGATTCCAGGGGTGGGAATATCATACTAATGATGCTTGGCATCATCTGTGCTCCATTTGAAACCCTGTACACAGAGTGAATCCAGAACCTGCTGAAGGTCACCTCACCAGGAGGTTCTTTCTCAATACAAGCTGCTGGGAATGAGTGTAAGTATTACAGCTCTGAGAGGAAAGGCTGCCCCAGAGGAAGTGTTACAGCTCTAAGGGGAAAGGCTGCCCCAGAGGAAGTGTTACAGCTCTGAGGGGAAAGGCTGCCCCCCTAAAGGAAGTGGAGCTCTGCTCCAGCAGGGAAGGTTTCCCCAGGGGAAGTGTTACAGCTCTAAGGGGAACGGCATCCTGGCAGTTGGGAGTCACACAGTACAACAACCTCACACAAGAGATTTATTGGGAGGGAAAAACTCAGGAGGGTGGCTGCCTCTGCTCAGGGGAGAAGCAGCAGAGAACTGAGCAGAAGACAGGGTTTCTGGTTGGGGGAGGGGGTGAAGAGATTTCTAGGTGGAGATTTCTGTAGCAGGCTTTCTTTTGGGCCACCAACCAGCTCCCAAATCAGGACACAGAGACCTATTATTAGTTATGAATGCTCAGCCTTAGCTTAGCTCTTATTTTAATCTGTTTCTATTTATCTACATTTTTGTCTTGGGTTTTTTTTAACCTTCCTTCCTTCCTTCCTTCCTTCCTTCCTTCCTCCCTCCCTCCCTCCTTCCCTTCTCTCTCTCTCTCTCTCTCTTTCTCTCTGTATGTCCTACTTTCCTGGCTGGCTGGCAGCTGCCTGGCTTCTGGCCCTGGCATGTCTCTCTCTTTCTCCCTCATTCTCTTCTCCCTCCCCCAAAGCCTAGATTTCTCCTCCTACTTAATCTCTCTGCCTGCCAATCATGTCTCTCCCTCTCCTGCCTAGCTATTGGCCATTCAGCTTTTTAATTAGACCAATCAGGTGCTGTAGGCAGGCAAGGTGAAACAAATGCAACACATCTTTTCCTAATTAAACAAATGCAGCATAAACAAAAGTAACACACCTTTACATTGTTAACAAAGGCAGCATAAACAAACGTAACACGCATTTGCCTAGTTAAACAAATATTCCACAACAGATTTCCAGGGTGGAGATTGGTGGGTTTTCAAGTCCTGTGCTTGGGCTTTTTACTCTGTAGGGCGGAGCTTAACCACCTGCATCTGGAGGGGCTGGGTCCAGCCCTTACGGACATTATTCTGTGTATGGAGCCTGGTGGTTGGAGGTTCTCAGGGACGGGCTCTGACCACTCATGCACCTCAAGGTGCTTAAAACAAGGTGGTCAGTGGCAGTTGCCTATGGCTGTCTGAGAGGTTCCTTTTAGAGACCTTTACTCAGATAAAGACAGAAAAGAATTTCAGGACAAACCAGTGTGAAACAGGGCTGTAGCATATGAGGTAGAAAGTTCCACATAGATGTAAGCATGGGTGTTAATAGAAAGAGAGGTGCTTAGGAGGAGGGTATACACCCTTGGGTGTGGGCTGCTCAAGAGAGAGATGTCCTTGTCATTACAACAGTCACACGTATTGTTTTTGGTGGCTTCTGAAATTGCAGCTCAAAAGAGAGCTAAGGAAACTTTTCTTTTTGGGTGAATGAGATCATAGGGTGGTTCTTATATGTATTGGCTAGGATTAGTGCTGACAAGGTAAAACGCTAGGTCACAAGGGCTATAGGGAACCTTAAGCTGTCTTTACTATAAACAAAGTTTTAGTCTTATTTGAGAGATTGCCAGAAAATACTTAAGAAGGGGTAAGAGCAAGCCTTGAGCTCGGTTCGTTGATATTTTAACACTGCCATTTGAAAACAAACTTTTCTCTATATAAAAGGAATACTGTTCCTCTGTCAGCAACCTTCATGGCCAATGTTAATTGTGCTGAAATACTTGGTTCTCAGCTGGCAGGAGGCTCCACCAGGCTCCAGAGGAAGAGATTTCTTTGTCTTTCCACTTACCTGTAATATTTCCTCACTTTCTAACATGCTCAGAGTGCAGGGGGACCTGGGGTTAACTATGGCAGGAAGCCAGCACCCACTGTAGCAGAGACTTCTCCCTGTTAGTCCTGACTCCCCAGAAGAATTGGAGAAGTCCTTAAGAAGAGAAACTGTGGAAACTTGTGTAATAACGCAAGGGAAGCGATGAGGAAAGAGGGTTTGAGAGTGTCAGCATTTTACTCAGATGGCAGTACGTTGAACGATTAGGTCTGACATGTAGGCTAATTGCAGAAAACATCAAGAACAAGCCAGGTAGGGCCTGGTAAAGGTGGTATGGGAAGCGGTCTGACCAGAGGATGGTGGGACAGTGGTGTCTAGCTTAATGTTGGCTGGGGGTGTTGCAAATGTGCACATTCACAGCAGTTTCACTAGATGGGGAGCCCTGGGCAGCAATGCTATACCTTCCTGTGATCTGAGTGTGTCCCTGGGCCTAGCCCAAGGGCCCCAAGTTATGTTTCTGAAGGTAAGGGGAACATCAGGACATGGTGTCAAGTCTCTCAGAGCCCAACCCATTTCAGGAGCCACTGAGCTAACATGATATGTTTAAAAAAATATTTTTATTAGAAAATTCAGGGTACTTAATCCTTTTTTCTTTTCCATTTTATTTAGGCACTGGGAAACCATGAATTTGATAACGGTGTGGAAGGACTGATTGATCCTCTCCTCAGAAAAGTCAAATTTCCAATTCTGAGTGCAAACATTAAAGCACAGGGGTCGCTAGCACCTCAGATAGCCGGACTGTATTTGCCATATAAAGTTCTTTCTGTCGGTGGTGAGGTTGTTGGGATTGTTGGATATACGTCAAAAGAAACCCCCTTCCTCTCAAATCCAGGTATCTTCTACTTTTGCGGCATTCATCACTTGGAAATAGATCTGGTAAAGCAGAGTTTGGCCATGTTTCTATGGACTGTGGTATAAAGAGAATGGTGGCAGATTCTGTGTTGTTCCAAGTTACCTCTGAAGGGTGTCACCCTCTCTGCTCAGTGAACTTCTTTGTTGACCGTGTTGACTAAACAGTGTCTTCGCTTAATTCCGTGTGTTCAAAATTTCAAGTGAAGCCTGGAACAAGCAGATCCCGTAGACTTCTGGCCCCCAGTAAAACACAGCTTTTTCCAGGTCCAGTGGTCGGAGCACGCACATTGATAGCTAGCACATTCAGTTTATTTTAGCTAGGTGATGAAGTGTGTGTGCGCGTGTGCGTGTGCGTGTGCGTGTGTGTGTGTGTGTGTGTGTGTGTGTGTGAGCCAACATAAGCCCTTTCTCTTGTAAGTTGTTTTGGTCAGGGTATTTTATCACAGCAACAGGAAAAAGAAAAAAAAAAAACCTCTGACAGAGACTCAGCACTGAGGGCAGTCCAGGGAAGCCCCAAGCCTCTTGGGGTTGTGGACAAGAATCAGATCGTCCTTGACATTCCCACAGTAGACAGTGATGGCAGAGCATTGCCTCTCCTGGTGTTTTCAGTGATGCCTTGAGCTACTTCATCCCTGTCAGGCCAGTGATTTAGAAATCGCTGTGATTTATCTTCCATACTTTGTGTGTGTGGAGTTGGCATGTAGTCAGGACTCCAGAGTTGCATCAGGGAAGTGGAGTCCTGAGCATGGCAATGGACAAGGGATGCATCTTTAGTGGTCTGCTGATGTTTGGAAAAACTCTTGATTTTCATATTGGGCTTTGCAGATTTACATTTTGAATGTTCTTTATGAGATTTTTGCATTTGGAACATCTTCATTTTAGTGCTGGTTCTTAGAAGTTAGCATGAGGGCATCTGGATCAACTGCAGGGTGCTGGATGTGACTTCAGGACAGCATGTTTGTGGTCCCTTCATGACCACTAAAGCTGTAAGACCTAAGGACTTGCTAAGTTTTGGCTACAGACTGGAAGGCCCTGTTCATGTCTCAGCATAGGAATACCCAGGCTGTGCTAGCGAGAGCCTATGGCACTCATTAGTAGCACTGAGTGGCGGAGTGAGCTCCATGAGGTATGTACCCCAGCCCAGGACCAGCAATATATAGATGAAGCCTTGATGTAATACAGCACTCAGTTCTACTCTAAGGTTGCCACTCCCTGCCTGCAAGTGAGTAGTTATCTACCATGCTTAAGTTAGTTTTCAAGGGCCAGCAATATGGCTCTGTGAGTAAGGACACTTGCCACCACACCTGATGTTCAGTCCTGGGAACCCACAAGGCAGAAGGAGAGAACTGACTCCTAAAGGTTGTCCACTGATGTCCACAGCATGCCATGACACATACATCTCCAAATAAATAAATGTAAAAAGCACTTTTTGAAATTGGCATTCAAAGCCTACTTGTTGACATTTTAGGTTTGAAGACAGAATATTCCAAGTTTCTAAACAAAGCAATGGAATTAAAAGCAGTTGTGGCCGGGCGTTGGTGGCGCACGCCTTTAATCCCAGCACTCGGGAGGCAGAGCCAGGCGGATCTCTGTGAGTTCGAGGCCAGTCTGGTCTACCAAGTGAGTTCCAGGAAAGGCGCAAAACTACACAGAGAAACCCTGTCTCGAAAAACCAAAAAAAAAAAAAAGAGAGAGAGAGAGATAGAAGCAAACCATATCTGAAGTATCCCCCATAGTGTGAGACTGAGTTTATGCAAATATATCATACATGGCCCAATGACAGCATTCAATAAAGGTGTTCCCCACTTAACCTGATGTCTTGAGTTCATTCCCTAGGAACCACATAGTGAGCGAAGAGAATCAACTCTTGAAAATTGTCCTCTGACCTCCATGCATACACTGTGACATATATGTGTACACAAAAATAAATGTATATATATCATCTACAACTTTAACCCAGCGCAATATTAGGTGAATGCAGCCAATGACATTGATTTAACTTTTCCTTGTTTGCCAGGGCTTTTATACTAGATGTATTCATACATTTTGCTCTCCATAATTGGAGAGCTTTAATAAGAAATTAATATGCTTAGTGTGTTGGTGTATGAACAGTACAGTGAAAATATTCTAATATCCATTTAATTAATTTTCTTCTTTAGGGACAAATTTAGTCTTTGAAGATGAAATCACCGCATTGCAACCTGAAGTAGATAAACTAAAAACTCTAAATGTGAGCAAAATCATTGCACTTGGACACTCTGGTTTTGAAATGGATAAACTCATCGCTCAGAAAGTGAAAGGTGTGGACATTGTGGTGGGAGGACACTCCAACACCTTTCTTTACACAGGTAATGGTTTCAATTGCATTCGGCAAGCTAGGACGTTCGGGTCAGTTATTTTCTCTCTCTTTACCTTTGAAACTATTACTATTACTATTTAGTGTGTAATATACATTGCATATAAGCTGTAATATGCCACATAAATGTAATTTGTATTGAATGAGGACAGGTAATCTTACTGGGAGACATTTCAAGAATTCATTCATATCATGATTACAAGTCAGTGCTACAAGCATATAGCACACATAATAAAATGAAAAGAATACTGATCTTGAGCCAAAGGTCAGTTATGATAGACTTTTTATGTATATGTTTTCAGTGATTCTTGGACCTGAACCCAGGGCTTTCTATATTTTAAGCTTCTATATCCCCAACCTTTGGTTTTCAAAGACAGGGTGTCACTACCTAGCCCAGATTAGCTCCAATCTTGTGACTCTCCTGCCTCTGCTTCTTGGAAGAGTGGTAGGATCATAAGCATGCACTGCTGTATCTGGTTTGGAAGTTATTATTATTATTATTATTATCATTATTACTATTATATTAGTATTTTTAAATGCTGAATGTTATATTTGGAATCAGAAAATGAGATAGAGTACAAATTATAGAAAGAAAAGAAACATGATATTGGGTGGAAAGGCCTCATTCCTAACTCCCTTGAATGACCTTGAGCAGGCAGGTCACCTGACCCCCTCTGGATGTGTTGGCTTCCTAATGAGGAGTCTATCACAGTTTTGGAGATCAAAGGCTCAGAACAGTTGACGTACTAGTTTGGCCTCGGGTGAACATCCTCTTGGCTATATCACAACTTGGCAGAGAATCAGGAAGGGAAGTGGACATGAGCAGAAGGGTCAAGTGTGTCTGGTGGCCTCCCTTTACAACCACTCCCTGTCACAGAACTAACGGTGGTCTCAAGAGAACTACATTAATCTCTTCTGAGGGTGATGGCCCCAATGACCTCATCACCTCACATTAGACACTTCTTGAAGGTTCCACTGTCCCTCAGTGTCACCATTGAGGACTAAGCTGCTCACACATGAACACAAAGGGGACAAGCCACATCCAAGCCACAACAGACTCAGGTAGGTCCTCATACTTACTTGCTCTTATTTCAATTCTGTGCCAGCCTTGTGGATAAGACCCTTTCAAAACCTGGGGGGTTTTGTAGCTTTTCTCCAAGGCAGTATCAGAAATGTGTAACTCACAGCAGGAGCAAGTTGGCTCTCCTGTCACTTCGTCCTTTGCAGGTTTGGCTGGGAGCCATAGTAAGCATGGCATTTTACAGGAGGATCTAATAGGTATGTGTACAGATTTGTGTGTACACTCTCACACAGATACGTACAAAGTAAACTGAAATTTCCCCAAGCAGCTGGAATATCCTGCCTTTCTCGTTGTTCTACTGTTTGTTCATTGTTTTGTTTCATTTTATCTCGACACAGGGTCCCACGTCAGCCCTGCTGGCCTTAAACTCACTATGTAACTGAAGCTAACCTTCAACTCCTGATGCTCCCACCTCTAGCTCCCAAGTACTAGAATTATAGGATATAGGCATGTCCCACCATACCTGGCTCTTGTCTTCTCTTGCTCTCTCACTCCTCTCCCTCACTCTTCCTCCCCTCTCCCTCTCTCCCCCCATTATGTTGTTTTGTTTTGCTTTTATTGAGTCTCACTCATGAGTCACACTATGTAGTGCTGGCTGACATGGAACACGTTGTGTTGACTAGGCTAACCTTGACTTGAAGACTTCCCTTCCAATAGTATGACACCAAGTACTGATGTTACAGGCATACCATTCCACTTTAATGTGCTCTGACACCATCTTGATCTATGCTACCTTATGGCTTCTGTGTGGCTATTGATTGTGGTGCCCTGCTAACCCAAAAAGCTGGGTGGGGGGTAACTATTATCCCTGTGTTCTTATAACTCTAACTATTGCCCTAGACATTGAAGTCCTGCAGCATAGGCTAAGATATCTAAGGATAAGCTGTAGCTTGCTTATCTGCAACTCCTGCATAGATTGTTCCAGTCTCTTAGACACTGACTTGAGTTGTTTATTCCACATTTTGTAATAGATTACCAAGATTAAACCTGTTTTCATGAAAATGTATTTTGGCTCTCTTTTGAGGATAAACTTAGCAACTAAAGGACATAATAGGAGATGAGGCCTACTTACATATTTAAACAAAGTTTTTGGCAACCTTAAAAAAACAGATTTTCAGGCTGACAAAATGACTCAGCAGATAAAGGTACTTGTTGCACAAGGCTGGAGACCTGAGTTTGATCCCCAGAACCCACATAATGGAAGGAAAGAAACTGACTCCCAAAAGTTGTCCTCTGACCTCATACGTGCCATGACATGACATATTCTCTCTCTCTCTCTCTCTCTCTCTCTCTCTCTCTCTCTCACACACACACACACACACACACACACACACACACACACACACACACACACAAGCTTAAGTGATTTTCTGCCAAACCATTTTATGAAGTTACCATGAAGCTAAAATAATAGTCTGTTAAATATTACTTACTAAATATATTTTAAAAAATACAGCCCATGAAAATTTAGATCCTTTTGTGTTTTGAGATCAGAACTCACTGTAGCCCAGACTGGTCTGGAACTTACTCTGTAGTTCAGGTTAGACTCAAACTCATGGAAGTTCTTCTATGTTAGCCTCCCAAGTGCTGGGATTACAAGTATGAGCCACCATTCCCAGCTCAAAACTTAAAGTGTGAGAAACTTCTCGGCATATGACACGCACATGATCCAAAGGAAAACGTCCCCAGAGCACCTGAATATCACCCTGATATTTTCTGTTCTTTTATTTAATCTTTTTTGCTTGTTATTGCCCCCTAAGTTAGTTCTCACCCCACCCCCATGTAGCCCAAATTCTAAAAACCTACCAGCTAAATGAAGCATGACTAACATTGCGTAAGTTACCCCCACCCCCAGTGGAGAAACTCAGTCCAGGTTCTTTCCACTAACCCTGGCATGGCCTGATATCACAGTGAAGAGGAGGGGGCTTCCCAGCCAGGCCTGCAAAATGTTAGAGCTACGGAAATAAAGCCCAAGAGGCAGATGCTGTCTCTGGAGGCGTTACATCCTGAAGTCACAAAGCGGTCCATGAAAAAAGTAGGAAAATGAATTCAAGTTGGAATCTGCAGCGGGCATGCCAAGGACTGTCCTGTCTTTGTGGGGTTTTGTTGTTGTTGTTGTTGTTGTTGTTGTTGTTGTTGTTTTGTTTTGTTTTGTTTTGTTTGTTTTGGTTTGGTTTGGTTTGGTTTGGTTTGGTTTGGTTTGGTTTGGTTTTGGTTTTTCGAGACAGGGTTTCTCTGTGTAGCTTTGCGCCTTTCCTGGAACTCACTTGGTAGCCCAGGCTGGCCTCAAACTCACAGAGATCCGCCTGCCTCTGCCTCCCGTGTTTTGTTTGTTTTGAGACAGGGCTTTTCTGTATAGCCTTGGCTGTCCTGGAACTTATTCTGTAGATCAGGCTGGCCTAGAACTCACAGAGATCTACCTGCCTCTGTCACTGAGTGCTGGTGTGTGCCGCCACCACCCAGTGTCTTTTTGATTCTTGAAGAGACTCCTAAGGAGCTGCTTCCTGTCTGCCTCCCAGTAATTGAACTGGACATTTGGTTCTTCAAGTCTGCATAGTCTTGGACAAGTGCAGACATCAGTTTCTGTCTGCAGTTCAGCAAAGGGCTCAGCACTGGGAATGTGTGACCCCCCTCCTTTCTGATATACTGTCCCTACAAAGGCAACCATGCAGAGGCTATTTACTGTTCAGGATTTTAGGAGGTTTTTCTTTCTTTTTTTTGTAGAACTTTCAATGTCTGCACGCTACTATGGTAGACTGTGGGGCTCATACAACCTGCCACTTCTTATCACTGTACCAATGGCTTCCCAGCACCCTCCCCTATCACCGAGTGGTTAGCACCCAATTTCCTATCTCCTTCTCCACACCAGCCCCTGCCTTCATCCTGTGAGGAAGAATGTCTGCGTGAACAATAGATTCCGTACCCCAGGCTCACAGCATCTTGTTCCTATCCCCTGAATGACTGTCACCTCCACTCCATCTCAACGTCTTCACTTCTCAGACAGGCTGAGACTTGGTCATTTGCAGACAGCTTCAGAACTCCACTCTTGGACCCTCATGTTCCAGGCTCCTCATTCTGCGTGTGTGTGGGAGACAGGGTTTCTCTGTGTAGCTTTGGAGCCTGTCCTGGAACTCACTCTGTAGACCAGGCTGGCTTTGAACTCAGAGATCCACCTGCCTCTACCTCCCAAGTGCTGGGATTAAAGGCGTGCGTCACTGCCGCCCAGCATCTCTGTGTTCCTTTTAACGCCAGCCTTCAGAGGTACAGAAGCCTCCAGTCCAGTGTGGCTGCTTTCCCATTTTTCTTCTGTTAACCTGGTTAAGTGACACATGAGAGGCAGGTGTCCAGTATTGCTGAATGGATTCTTTTCTTTCTTTTGGTTTTGGTAATGGATTTCTGTTTTGTTTTGAGACAGTGTATCTCTGTGTAGACCAGGCTGGCTTCAAACTCACAGAGATTCATCTGCCTCTGCCTCCCATATGCTATCATTAAAGGCATGCACCACCATGCCAGGGTTAGTATATTTCTTTTAAAAGATTTGATTGCTCAGGCTTTTTTTTTTTAACCTTATTTTCAGTATGATTGACTCTGGACTTAGGCACACATGCACTGAATATGAAATTCACCTTTTTCCATGTATTTAAGGAAGAGAAATTATGTTAAGAATACAGAATTAAAACAAATGGAGTTCACAAAATAATTACAGAGTCGCTGGACTAGAACTGCTATGTGTTCTTGACCTTGGGCAGGGGTCAGAATGAGAAGGGAGGGCAGAGACCACTGTTGACTGTCCTTCAGTCAGTGTGGTGTGTCCTCCCACCTTTAAAGATAGGGTCACATGCCTGGCTTAGAACTTGCTGAATAGCCAAGGATGACCTTGAACTTGTGGTCCTCATGCTTCCACCTCCTGAATGCTGGGGTTCCAGGCAGGGACCACTATATCCAGTTTTATGCAGGGCTTGGAATCAAGCCCAGGGCTTTGTGCATGTTCAGTAGATACTGTGCCAACTGTGTCATGTCCTATCCTGGCAGCCACTGCTCATCTCTCCAGTACGCGCCTTCAGAGCAAGGCTTCTGAAACTTTCTCCACTCATCACCCCCTTTTACCCAGGGTGTTTTTATGTGGCCCCAGGTATATGAATATATAAAATTGGGCATACGTTTCAAAAATTCCTGATAATAAATCAGAAGGAAAATGATTTTATTTTTATTTATTTATTTATTTTTCCGGAGCTGAGGACCAAACCCAGGACCTTGCGCTTGCTAGGCAAGCGCTCTACCACTGAGCTAAATCCCCAACCCCATGATTTTATTTTTAAAAAGTATTATTGTGTGTATGTATATGACATGTGCATCTGTGGGTATGAGCATGCATACGCCAGAGCATATGTGTGGAGGTCAGAGAACAACCGTGGGTTCCTAGGATAGAACTCAGGCTTGGAGTCCAAGCATTATTACCCACTGAACATCTCACCACTGCAAGAAACTTATTTTAAAGTAATTCTTTGGCATGCATATAATTTTACCATTTATTAAAGACAAAGCAAATTTAAATACTAATGAGATGGATCTGCTTATTTTATGTAGAGATTTAAATTTTGGCTAAATATTTGATACTTCAGCATCTTCAATGTTTTTTCAGAGTTGATAAGTATTTTGATTTTATAATCATCCATCCTGAAAATGCCACTTTGCATAAATACATAGTACAGAATGGCAGAATTATGTTTAGAGTCATTTCAGAAATTGTTGGGACATTCTGACCTAACCAAGCTTAACTTAATGTTTTCTATGAAACTCAAGCCAGCAATTCAAACAGCAGTTTTTTCTTGTAATCAAACATGCTCTGATGCAATAAACTCCAAAGATGGACTAGCTTGTTACTTATGTACTGAGGAATGATGGCAGGGATATATTAAAAGTCTTTTTTTTTATAACAAAATCATGTTTTTATAAGAGCAAAAAATTTTGTATGTACAGTAGCAACAATGCAGTTCACAGCATAGAACAGACTCCAGTCTGAGCCTTAGGTACCATTCATTGGCACTGCCTGGTGTGATCGCGTGTGGGCTGCAGTGTGCACATATGTGTTCAGAATCAAGGCTACAGTGAAGTCAGAGATGCGGGGCAGGTAATCATTCCCAGATAGGGATCTGTCCTATTTTTTATTTTAAATTAATTTTTGATCATTGTGTGTTCAGAAACCTTTTACTGTTGCCAAATTTTTCATGACCCTCCCTTTGGTCATGCAACCTCATAGGGGCTCATGACCCACAGTCTAAGAAGCCGGGTCTTAGGCCAGATGTGGTAGCAACAGCCCTGTAAGTCAAGCACTTGGGAGGTAGAGGCAGGAAGATTAAGAGTATGAGGTCATCTTCCCCTGCACAGAATGTTCTAGACCAGTCTTGGCTACATAAGACCATGTTTCAAAAAAACAAAAACAAAAACAAAAAAACAGGGCAAGTGTAGTGATACACATTTTTAATCCCAGCACTTGGGAAGAAGAAGCAGGCGGATCTCTGTGAGTTTGAGGCTGGCCTGGTCTACAGAGTGAGTTCCAGACCAGCCAGGAATACACAGTGAGACACCCCTATCCCCACCCCCTGCTCTCTCTCTCTCTCTCTCTCTCTCTCTCTCTCTCTCTCTCTCTCTCTCACTCACACACACACACACACACACACACACACACACACACACAGAAAAAAAGAGAGAGAGAGAGAGAGAGAGAGAGAGAGAGAGAGAGAGAGAGAGAGAGAAGGAAAGCTGGGCTTGGCTTTAGATGATCTTGTCTTTCCAGGGCAGCCTTAACATTTGTCGCGTGCACAGGACAGAGAAACAGTCTCCAAGGAACTGTTTCCAGGCACTTGATAAGAACTGCTGACATCCAGGGTTTACTATGTGCACTGGAGAATTAGCCAAAGGGCAGCAGTCTGACCAGTGGCCTCAGCAGTGATCTCCCTGGGTGTTTTTTAGGTCAGCACAGGGACCTTCCTCATTCCAGTGATCACTCACTCCTGTCCTTTTAGATAGCCTCTGCCTGGCCCAGCCTCAGCACTCACTTCCTTTTGAGCAAAGCCACATCATTTTGCAAGCACACAGCAGTGGTCAGTGGTCTCATTCTACATGAGACGGCTTTTCAAGATGAGTCTCTATAAAGCCAAGCTCTGAAAAGAATGACTGTGAATAAATGGCAGTCTAGATCCCTGGGCGGGTAGAACTGTTATCCAAGGATAGTTGGTCAACTCCTGTGAACTCCCAGGCCCAAGTGCCCTGAGCACTGAGTACTTCATAGGATGGAGGCTCGAGCCTCCTTAGCTCTGCTGTTTGGTGGACTGGCATGCAGGATTTCCTTTTCCTTTCACTGGAATGTGGATTGGGATTGTGGAAAGGGCTCGATCCTCTTACAGGTTCAGTTTGCTCCCTGGTTCAGTGAATACTGTCTGACAGTTTTCTTCATCTCATTGAGCCCAAGCTTTCCTTAACAAAAAATGATGGTAGTGGTGTAGCTTCCCCAGAAAATTGTTATAGAGATTGATCAAGGTAAAATATGAGCAGAAGTGGGCTTAGAAATATAAGTCTAAGACAAATACCCCAGTTTTATATTCTGAGAATATGTCCCCTACACTCTTTATATATGTGGACATGACATGGTCCTGTTTCTCTGGGAACTCTGAATTTTACTAAGAAAAAAAATGATTTCTTCCTAATAGGTATGCTGCCACCAATTTCTCCCCCCATTGCTACTCATAAATATATTTTCTTTAAATTTTCCGAAGTTTAAAGATGGAGAATTGATAATTTTGTTCTTCTTTTCCCAAATATACTACAACACTGCTTTTATTTGTACAACAAATAAAAAGAACTCGGTGAATTCTGTAAACTTAACCATTGATCTTAAGCTTGAAGTACAATATTATTTTTAAATGTGTTTTTACATTCTCCAACTGTATCTGATAGTTGTCCAGACCCCAGTTTGAATCATCCATTCCTTGACTGAGGACAGTACCCTGCCGAAGTCCCTTTGGACACTTATAAGGTACTGGGAGATGCAGGGTTTACCATGCCCACATGTGTATCCCCAGCACCTCGGCCACTCAGGTTGAGTCCTGTCTTGGTTACTGGAACACAGTCTATAGACACTTCTTCTCATGCCAAGATGATAAGCCACATACGTAAGGAGGAAGGCGTGGCTTCATGTGGAGATAATATTTTAGGTGTAAAGAGCCCTGGGCTGAAGGACTGGAGGTGTAGAACTGTGGTTGTGTTCATCTAGCACACACAGACCCTGGGTTTGACCTCCAGCACTGCAAAAAGTCGTAAACTTCTTAGGTCTTTGGCTGGATAGCGTGGAACGGTGTGGGAAACTTGAAGCCCTGGATTGTTTTCCCTGCCAGTGGTTTCCTGGAGTTGCCAAATGCACGGCGGAGTAAAGAGGGATCAGCCTTGGCGGAAGCAGGGATTAGCTACCAGCCCCGATATTACCTCAACTACAAGGGAAGCACTTTGCCTTTTCCTGGCTGCCTGTGTGAGATGTCCTTGACATATCTTTTGTTCTCAGAAAAGGAACATCAAGACTTTTCTGAGCTAGAGAGTAGGTACTCCCTACCAGATGGGTGCTGGTTTTGCAGAGTGCTGCTGAGCTAATAAAGCATTTAACAGGATTGTCAGGTTCCTAACTTTTAACAATCTGTTTAAGCTATTTCCATGGGAGGAAAAAACAAAAAACAAGCAAGCAAACAAACAAACAAAATAAGGCAAAAAGTCTGGCTTGCCATTCCCTTTAATTTCCAAGAAACCACGAGATGCCTGATTTTTGCAATTCCTTAGTCCCTTTTCCGCTTGGATGGGAGATTCTCTGCCACGCTGTGGACATTCGGGGAAATTGCAGCTTTCCAAACATTGCCCAGAAGAGGAAGCCTTGGCAAGGTTAGGAAGAGGCTGTTGTAAATACCTAGTCCCCTCCAGTGAAGGGCAGGGTCTATCCTTGCCCAAAGGCGCACAGAAGAGGAAGAGAAGGATTAGATTAGTAGTGTCCCTCCTTCCTGTGACTCTGCCACGTCTTAGTTCATCTGCATGAACAGCGGAATGTCAACACCGGAAGCGGCTACCCCTGCTTGTATAATTGCTGGTATTTGCAGTGCTTGTGTGTCTTCGAAGTTGACAGGGCAGAAGTAAGTTCTTCATAGCATGCCACCTTGGCTTTTCTTAGGTAAATAGAAAGAGCCTGAAAGAGCTTGGAATGCAAAGGTACAAGCCTGGCTTTGCATGTAATTTTGTAAGTGGTCGGTGCTAACCAGCTTACCCACTGAGAATAACCCACAGCAGGCTGCTTTAGGTGGAAGAGAGAGGGCAGGTCAGTGTCTCACTCCTTTGGTTTTCAGTCAACTCCCTATCACATTCCAGTATGTGCCCTTGGGTATCTGCTATGGTAGTCAGTCTTCTTGTCTGTAAAGTACAGTTAACATGACTTGCTTCGTGGGAAGCTTGGAGAACTAAACGTAATTATAGTCACAGCCTCCTCTCAGAACTGATTCATATGTGAAATAAATCATGTACTGAAGTTCTCTGGACCTTCTGTAAATGTCCAGTAGGAGAGACTAGTCATGTGTGTAGTGGGTAACAAAAACAAAATGGGCCAAGGGTATCAATTTCATAATCTGAATCCAAGCAGCCCAAACTTTTATATCACTTCCACAGAAATTCGGTATGAATCATGAATCATGCGCTAGGGCATACCTGTAATCCCAGCATTTATGTGGGAGGCTGAAACAGGAGGATTATAAAGTCAAAGCCAGGTTGGAACTACACATTGCTTTTCAGAAGCAAATCAAAGCAAATGAAGCACAGTATACATCAAGGAGAGGTGATGTTAACTTAAACATACAGGTCAATGAGACGGCTTAGCATGTAAAGATGCCTGCTGCCCAGCCTGAGGACCTGAGTTTGACTCCTGGGGCTCACACACATGACCCCCACACACACACACAAAAATAAAAGCTTAAAAATAAATTAAATTCCTGGTAAGAAATTAAACATGCCAAGTGATGAGATGCTGGATATCATGTCTCTTCTGTGGCCACTCTGACCCTCAGGCAAACAAGGAGGCCTCTGGGTGATCAAGGCTCCCGAGTTCTTCCTATGGCCCCCTGTGAGATAAAGGCCTGCAGAACTTTACTGATGTAAAGGTTAGCTGGAGAGGCGTTTGCTTGTTGGTCTCTTACAAGATGAAGGCATTCTCTAGAGCTTACATTTGTCAATGAGAACAGAGGTGGAACAACAGAGCTGTTTTGCTGCTGAATTCTCAGGTGTGTTTAGGAACAGCCACATTCGCCCTACGACAGGCAGTGTAGTGTACACCTGTAATCCTAGCCCTTGGGAAGCAGCGGCAGGAGGGTTTTGCAGAAAAACTGAAGTCCATCCAAATGGCTTGATTAATTCATCCAGCCAGGGGGAACAGACAGAGTCTGCATGGAAGATGGATAATCTTAGCAGTATTGTGTTTTTGTATGACCCATATCAGATCACCAGACACAATGCCCTAGACTTTGAAACAGCTTAGTAAATGCCCACTGAGTGGAGAATGGCAGGATTTGTATGCCAAAGGGCATTTGGAATCAGTGAGGAACGTCCCACCGGGGCTCTGAAAGACCAGCCATGTAGAGCAGCAGATGGCCAGTCATCAAGTTAAAACTTGCTGTGATCCAGCCAGCGGCCTGCCATGTGCCAAGGCTGACTTGATCAACTTTGCCTCTTTTATTTCAGGAAACCCACCTTCCAAAGAAGTGCCTGCCGGCAAGTACCCATTCATAGTCACCTCCGATGATGGCCGGAAGGTTCCTGTGGTCCAGGCCTATGCTTTTGGCAAATACCTGGGCTATCTGAAGGTTGAGTTTGATGACAAAGGGAATGTCATCACTTCACACGGAAACCCCATTCTTCTGAATAGCAGCATCCCCGAAGGTGAGATCTGGGGAGAGTCTAACAACTGACAAGTTATTCGGCTAGGTCCTCCATCCCCTTCTTCCTTTTGTTTTGTCTCAGGACATGACTGGAAAAGCGGTGGAGAGTTTAGCCTCTCCCTTGTGTTTACTCCCTTCATTCGTAAGGAAATTTCAAATTGCCAACGCCCAAATCCTCATTTGCTTTTCCAAGTCTGCTCAGTGCACCACTTCTCCTTCTGCTTTTCAAAAGCTTAATCAAAAGCCACTGTCAGCTCCTGTCTAGAGAGGAGTAGAAGACCAAAGAAAAGCAGTTCAAATAGGACAGAGTATTGCTCAAAACCTGGCCCATCTAACAAGAAGCAGAGACAGTGTGCTGTGGACCTTAGCCTCTTCATTCATGAGACAAGGAAATACCTCTTTGTGTTGTTGTTGTTTTGTTTTTGTTCTGAGAAGAGCTTCTCCATATATAGCCCAGGCTAGAGTTATAGTGTATGCAGTATATCTGTCAAGAAGAACCTCTTGTTTTGAAACTCAGAAAGTATCATTATGCCATCATCCATTTTCACATAGTATTCGTGAGCATGCTACTGTGATTCTACCAGCCCTTTTCTCTTCACTATCTGCTCAGAAAGATGGGCGGGGAGGTCTCACTGTACCCAGGAGAGTCTGTGGTCACAACATAGGCTTTTCAACAGCTAGAGAGGAAACAAGCTGGGAACCATACCCTCAGCAGATCCTCTGTACTTGCCCAGCCTTTCAATGCTCATGACACCACCATGGTCATCCTAGGTGGGCTGACATGTGCTCATCCACGTGTTGAGTTGATGCCGAGATGCTCAAAAGCATCCTTGAGGTAAGAAACACCCAGGTATTAATGTCAGAAAATGAAATAAATAGTCCTAAGGAATTTCATAGCCAAAACCAAAGCGCACAAATGTACTAATGCATACTCCCAGCGGGGAAGCCTGACAACGCTTGATTTCTCTAGCTTTTACCCACTAGGAGATCTGCTTTAATGACAGGCCTTTCCTCTCACGTGCACCTTTCTGATGTCCTTCCTTCCTGTCCTAGATCCAACCATCAAAGCAGACATTAACCAGTGGAGGATAAAG
>CABHPH010136918.1:0-34141 GCA_902168325.1 Peromyscus nudipes
ATGATGTCTGCAAACTCTATCTCCAGAGTATGTCCTGCACTCTGTCTCTGCTTGGTCTCTGCGCTACAGAGTCACCTGTGCCCTTGTCCATAAGAGGCTGAAATCCCTATAGGAAGGCAATAACTGAAGAACACAGTCCTGAGGGACAATGCCAACGGAAACCAACTCTTCACTCTTTTGCTATTCTTTGTCCTAGTCTTTGAGCACTAGTAAAGCTTTTCATTCCAATAAGGATCTGCTCAATGTCAGGACTAACAAGATCAAGTGGGTTTGGATAAACACTTCTTGACACCCATCGTTCATTACAATACATTAAAATACTTTTTCACTGCTTCTTTACCAATAGATTGCTGTTGCATTTTCTGTCTGGGCACGACAAAATTGCTTGCTTCTCTCACAGCCCATCTGTTTATTTGCTGGAGCTGCTTGTGAGACAACACTTAAAAAAGACATGCTATTTGTAGTGGATGTTAATACACTTAACACTGTTATTTACAACAAACTGAAAGCCCTACACATCTCACCAACCATACAGGATAATCACTCTCTATTAAACAATGCAACTGGAAAACGAACTGTTTGAAATAGGTCCAGTTTCTGCTAAGACCTCATTTAGGAGGCCAAAGGGGAATAGATGTACTTTGGCAACATAATGACTAATTATTATGTTCAAAAGATGACAAAGTTGCTGAAGAAATATCAGGGCATCTGTGTCATCACAGCACTTGAGTAATTGAGCATTCTGCTCTGTAAGTAGCCATTTTTAAACGCACCCATCTCACATCAGGGAAAATCTCCAAAGGAACTGCTTTTACAGAACAAAACACTTTCAGATCATCAAATACCTTTGTAGAACAGCAAGAGGTAAAGAGAAGGGAAAACAGTGGCTAGGAGGGCAAAGCGAGATGTTCTATACATTGCACAGAACTGCACCTTAAAACTCCACACAGAGCACACCACATTTATAACCCTATGCTGATATTCAAATTTTCTGTCTTAAGCTAAAGAAAGATTGAATACCCTGCTGTTGTGTGGCCAAGATTGAAGAGGTGTCTCACTGACATTGTTCAAAGTTTATGAAAATATATGAATGCTCAAATGTCATTGGCTTTGCGCCTCCAACAGACTGTGGTTTTATGAGAAATCAGTCTTTTAATCAAAATGATTGAATACCTTAAGGTCGGATCCAAAGATATCAGTTAATATCTAGAAACGTGCTATTTCTGCAAATTTTGCCAAGCTGTACATATTGTGGTGCATTTTAAAGTGTTAATTTGTGCATTCCATATTGAAAATTGATCTTGAGTTTTAGCTTTTTGTCAGGCAAAAACATATGGTTCCAAGCTCTATGCATTTTACGTGATGGCTGTTGAAACTGTCACATGTGCAGACGTGATAACCGATGTGACACATACGCAAATCATTTGCTTGTTTAGTAACAATTCACAGATTCATTATTCATGCAAACACACAGTTTTAAAAATGATCAGATGGAAGCAGTCTCTGTTTGGTACAACCTAGTCTGGTTGGTGTGCAAACTCAGATAAAATAAAGCTGGAAACTAAGTGGTATCAAGCAAATCCAAGAATATGGGTATTTCCAGATAATTATTGAAGCAGATGGTGTTTCTGGTTAATTCTGCCGTCAGTCTGAGAACTTGATGTCTTACATCTGCACTTGGGAAAATAAATTTTACCACTGACGTTATTTCAGTTTTCTTAAAATACTTACATCAGTTTTAAACTTAGATTTGCGAACATCTGTGACAATGTGTCCCTACAAGATGAAGTTATTTGAGATAATTCTTTTAAAATACACACCATTACACAGAACTTCAAATTTATTACTCTTTAAATTTTCAGAATCACTAGTTGGACTGTTTGGTTACAAGTAAGATAATAATCTGTGAGCACATTTGAAAATGAGCAGGGTAACAGGTTATAAGAAGTGTGTGCTCATCTGGAGACAATCTCTTGGAATTTCACACTGCATTGTTTCACTATCTTGACAAAATTGAAAAAGGCAACACATCTTTTTTTGTGTATACTTTAGGTAAAGGTTCTACACTGTATGATTAAAGGGCAGAAACACATGGTGAATTAATCAAAAGGCATAGATGATAGAGAAATTTTTCTCTGAAAATAAGTTAGTTAACACCAAAAGAATTCTTCCTCATTACTGCTCAAGTACTCTGGCCCTATTACCCTGAGAACAGGCCTTCTAATACACAGTGTCTGGAACCCAGCCTGCAGCTTCAGGACCCTCTGTCAAGACTCCAGAGTAATTACTTATAGCATAAAAGCCCCTGGAATGGCTTACTCAACTTAGGTAAGGCTCTCAGTAAAGCCCACAGGAAACCTTGCTTCCAAGCATAAGCACAGACTTGTGTGAGTCTTCAGCTCACAGGCTAGATAAGGAATTCTAAGGGAAAGTTTAGAGTGCCACACATCCTCTCTCCTCTCTTCCTGGATCACAGGCCTCGGATCAAAATAGGTTTAGTAATATTGTAGTGCCTTCTGAATGTGCAAAGCATATGCAGACCAAACCACCCACCCACCCACCCACCACCACCACCAAAAGCAAACCAAAAAAACCCAAACAAACAACAAAAAAAACAAAAACAAAACAAAACAAAACAAAAAACCCCAGACAACTAAGTCAATACAAAATGAGTACATAGATAACTAACTAATGTACCAGTTAGAATGAAGAAAGCTAAACAGGTCAACCAAATCAAAGGGTTTCCCATTTTAAAGCAGGTTCCACCAACAGAGACCGGCTGACATGCATCATAATACTTGCAATCAAACCTGCACTCAAATAGCAAGAGCAGGTAATGTTTCACAGGTAAGGGTCGATCTCCCATACAGAAAGCTTTCAAAACATCAGTGATCTGAGTTCAAGACAGCCAATTTCCAGTTGTCTGGACAAGCAGGAGGAAGGGAAACCAGGAAGCGGTCAGTCATCAAAAGTAAATCAAAGGGTAGTTCTAGTTAGTTGGATCCCTAAATTTCTGCTGACTTATTTTGGGGCTATTAAAGTTTGCTACCCTTCACTATTAATTAGTTATATATGATATATCATTGAATATAATTATTAATTATAATTGTGAATATATTGGTATGATCCCATTTATAATAATTACAATAAGGTAATTACAATGACTGGGTACACTGATAGTAAATTCAATGTTCACAAGACATATGCTAAGTGGTAATTTTCACAAGCACCTTACTCACTGAGCATACTGTACGATGACCATGATTTTTCCTGAGTAAATTCATCTTTAGAGAGGTTAGGCCATGTACCTGCAAAATATCATATCTAGAGATTAAGCCCAGATCTGGCTGACTCACAGGATAATCATCCACTTTGCAGTATTGCTGACTCAGCGCTGAAAAGTGTGTTGACAACTGTGTTGTGTCCCTTGTCCTTAACCTTTAGGCTATTTTCACTGAACATCATGGAAACACTTCTTTGCCTCTTTCCTATCCAAGGATAATCAAGCAGTGAAGTTACTAAAGGGAGGACACCCGACACTTGACTGATCAGGGCCCAAATGGTAGGAAAGAGAGGAGACTCCAGCTTACACTGACCACCCCCTACTTGGCAGACTCCAGTAGTAGAGGGCAGAGACACAGCTGATGAAATAGTTGGTCATTAGAAAACATAGTTCTTTTCTTGCCCCCTGACGCCTCTTTTGACATTTTTTTAAACATACTTTGGATATTATTTTGATTTTTAAATATTTTTCCTTTTATTTTTGAGATTATAATTACATCATTTCACCCTTCTCTTTTCTCCCTCCAAACCCTCCCTTATATCCCTCATTACTCACTCTAAATTTCATGAACTCTTTTTTCATTAATTGTTGTTACACACATATATGTATATGCATATACATATACATATATATTCCTAAATATAACCTGTTCAATTTGTATAACGTTACTTGTATATATGTTTTCAGGTCAGGGATGACTGTTTGGTATTGGAGAACCATTTGGTGTGCTCTTCCCATGGGGATATAGGCTGTAGATATATCACTGGGACCGAGTCTTCAAAACTTTGCATTTTGATTCCTTGTGGTTTTCTGTATTAGCTTCCATCTCTTGCAAAGAGAAGTTTCCTTGCTGAGGATAAGGATTACTACACTTATTGGTGGGTTATAAGGACAAATATTAAGAGTGTATGTAGTTACCGATTATGGCGATTTAGCAAAGCAGTGATTTCAGGTTCTTCTTCAGGATCTGTGACTTCAACAGCCTTGGGTACTTTGCTAGGTTTCCAGTACTAGCTATGATTTCCTTGTGTTGAACAGGTCTTAAGTCCAATTAGAGAGCGGTTGGTTACTGCCAAGGTGTGTGTGCCACTGCGGCACCTGAGGGTATGGAGCCATGTTGATCGTTGTTGTGGCATCATCGCTAAGTAGGACTGTTGGTTGACTCTTTCCTTTGGAATCCTGTATTGGTACCACTAGGTACCATGAAAGCTAGTCCTCAGGGAGGATGCATTTACGTCAGTTCTAGCTCAGGCTCTCTAGGTTCTGTACCTGAAGTGAATAGTGTCTTCAGCAATAGGAACTTATCTTCCATCTTTGCAGGGCAACCAAGGGCAGTATCAATAGCCTGTGATGTTTTGGAGTCTCTTGGACAACCTTGACTGTGAACTCAAGAGGGCTTCTCTCGCCTGTTTTCTTTTTGTTAGTTTGGTTTTGTTTTAGATAGTCTTTGGCTCATTAGGGGGACAGTGTCAGCCATCCCAGATGAGAGACTTTCATTTAAATTATATATGTATATTTATAAAAAGACTTTTACTAAAGCTGTGTAATATCTAATTACACTCTGAATATTTGTTTCCTCCTCTGTACTTTGATATACTTTGGGTATTGTTTTTAAAAAGAGCTTAATTTAAAGTTTTAAACCCCTTTCTAATATGTATCTAATTGTGTCCATGCATTTGGAGTCAATGTACAATCATATCTTTTTTATTTCTTACTTCATTCTCTCCCTCTCTGTAATATTTTCTCCAGGCTTCTCTTAAATTAAAAAAATAAAACCTTGCTTCTTTTTCAATTTTTTAAATTCATTCACCATTTTTCCTTTTACCCCTAGATAATTTTAGCTTCATCACTTACTCTTTCTCTGTTTTAACTGGGAGATTGAACAGCAGACTTTTAAATGATCAGTCGATCACTGAGGAAACCAGAAGGGATATTAAATAATTCCTAAAATCAAATGAAAACAGCCCATCAGAATTCTGGAATACAGCAAAGGCAGTTCTAAGAAGAAAGCTTATAGCTATCAGTGCTTACATCAAAAATCAGACAGAACTCAAATAAGTAACTTAACATGTAGATTGTAGGAAAACAAGGACAAGACAAAGTCAAAACTACAAGCAAAGAAATACTAAGGATCGGTGCAGAAATTAATGAAATGCAGGCTAGAAGAACAACACAGAGAATCAATGAAACACAGACTTGGCTCTTTAAATAAAATAAACTACACTAAAGAAAAAGCCAATGACTCGAGTCATTACAATCAGCACTGAAAAAGGAAACATCATAGTGAACACCAGTGAGATCTAGAAATTACTAGGGAATACTCTGAATACCTGTAGGAAACAAACAAAGAATTAACAAATAAAAAATTAAACCCATTAAATCTAGAAAACATTGATAAATTCCTATATATATAGGACCTAAAAAAAATCCAACCATGAGTATATAGACAACTTAAACATATCTACAATGAGCAATGAGATTCAAGCAGCAATAGTCTCCCTCAAAGTAAAGCCATGGTAATATAGATCTGCCCTAAATTCTACCAGATATTTAAGAAAGAACAAGTGAAGTGCTTTTCAAACCTACCTCTAAGGTAGAATGGGAAGGATGTAAACAAACTCATTTTACAGAGCCAGGGCTGTCCTGATAAACTAACAGCGTAACAAAAAGGAACACTATACACCACCACCTATCATTAACAGAGAATGAGAAATTCACACTAAAAGACTTAAACCAAATTCAACAGCTCATTAAAAAGATAATACCCCATTATAAAGTTTGTTTCCTTCCAAGAATACAAGGATGACCTTGCACAAACAATTAACAAACATACTATATCCCATAAATATACCTAGCATGAAGAAAACACATAATGATCTCAATAGATGGCAAAATGGTTTTTGAACAAGTTCAACATCTCTTCATGTTAAAAAGTCCTGAAGAAACCAGGAATAGAAGGGACCTACCCCAATATAGTAACGGCTACTTACGATAAAGTTATATCCAAATTATACTAAATAGGGGGAATTTGGAAGGATTTTCTCTAAAATCAGGGACAAAACAAGTGGTCTACTCTCTCCTCTCATATTCAATATAGTGTTTTGAAGTCTTAACTAGAACAACACTGCATGAGATAAAAAATAACAAGAATATAGGAAAGGAAAGCCAAATTACCTTATTTGTAGATATGTGTACTGATTAGTTTCATTGTTAGCTTAAAACAATCTAGTGCCATGTGGAAGTGGGAATCTCAAATGAAGACTGCCTCGATCAGGTTGGTCTTTGGCCACATGTGTGAGGAACTGTCTTATTTGATGGTTGATGTGAGAGGGCCTATCCCACCATGGGCAGCACTATTCCTAGGCTGGTAGGTTTGGGACATAGAAGAAAGTAGCTGAGCAAGCAACAGAGCAAAGTCAGTAAGCAGCATTCTTCCATGGTTTCTGCTTCAGTTCCTGCCCTGACTTCTCTCAATGATGGACTGTGCCCTGGAGGTGTAAGCTAAGCAAACCCTTTCCTCCTCAAGCTACTTTTGGTCAGAGTGGTTTATCACAGCAATCAAAAGCAAGCTAGAACTACACAATCCTACATTTAAAAAAGACGCCACCAGAAAACTCATATAACTGATCAACACTTTGAGCAAAATGAACATACAAAAATCAGTAGCTTTTTATAACCAATAATGAACTTGCCAAGAAAGAAATTAGAGGGAAAATCCCATTCACAATAGCTTTAAACAAAATAAACACTTAAGAATCAATCTAACCCTTGAGAGGAAAGACGTCTAAGATGAAAAATTTAAAACATGGAAGAAAGTGGAGACACCAGAAGATGGAAAGGCCTCTCATGCTTATGGCTCCAGAGAATGAATATTGTGAAAATGGTGGTATTATGAAAAGTGAACTACAAATTCAATATAATCCTGATCAAAATTCCATTCTTCACAGGAATATGAAGAACAATCCTAAAATTCTTAAGTATGAAAGGCCCTGAGTAGCTAAAGCCATCCTGAGCACAAGGAGCAATATTGAAGGTATCTCAACACTTGACCTCACGTTATACTTCAGGGTCCTAATAACACAAACATCATGGTACTGTGTGGGGGTATTGTGTTCCCCAAAATATTGTGTACCTTAATAAACTTATCTGGGGTCAGAGATGGAATAGCCACAATATGAAACAGAGGTTAGGCAGTGGTAGCATACGCCTTTAATCCTAGCATTCCAGAGGCAGAAATTCATGTGTTCAAGGATACACCCAAGCATGGTGACCCACGCCTTTAATCCCAGAAAGCATGCCTTTAATCCCAGGGAGTGGTGGTAGAAAGCAGAAAGGTATATAAGGCGTGAGGACCAGAAACTAGAGGCATTTGCCCTGGAGAGGCCTTTGGCCTAGAGAAGCCTTTGGCCTGGAGAAGCATGTGGCTGGTTAAGCTTTCAGGCTTCTAGCAGCAGTTCAGCTGAGACCCATTCTGGATGAGGGCTCGGGGCATCCAGTCTGAGGAAACAAGACCAGCTGAGGATCCAGCAAGGTGAGATAGCTGTGGCTTATTCTGTCTCTCTGACCTTCCAGTGTTCACCCCAATACCTGGCTCAGGTTTGATTTTATTAATAAGACCTTCTAAGACTCATGCTACATCACTGGGATAGAAACCACACACAAATTTATTCAATAGAACAGCGGTCACAGAAATAAACCCATAAATCAAGAGCTACAGCTACCTGATTATCAACAAAGTTCCCAAAATTATACACTGGCAAGCGGACAGTCTCTTTAGCAAATGATACTGGGTAAACGGGGTACTAGATCTCTCTGTATTTCTCTCTCAACTTGTACAAAAATTAATTAAAATGACCTTAATGTAAGAAATGAAAACACAGATAGAGGAAGACATAAAACACTTCAAGATATAGGGATATGGGTAAAGATGTTCTGAAAACATCTAGAATATATAAAGAACCCGAGAATCAAACACCAATCACTCCCAACTCATCCAATCAATAAACAGACTAATGAACAGACAGTCCTCCCATGAAGAACTACAAATGGCCAAAAGATATTTTTCAATCAGGCTCAATGATCTTAGAGAAATGCAAATCCAAACTTCACTGAATTTCCACATCACTTCTGTCAGGATGGCTATTATCAAAAGAACAAGTAATAAATGCTGACAAGGATGTGAGGAGAAGGGAACCATTACACATTGTTGGTATGAAGCTAAACTAGTGCAGCCACCATGGAAGTCAGCATGCAGCTTCCTCAAAAAATTAACAGTGGGACTATTGTATGATCTAGCTGTATGACTCGTGGGTATATACACAAAGGACTGTAAGCATGCCACAGTAATATCTACATATCCATGTTTTTTGCTTCACTATTCATAACAAGTAAGATATGGAATCAGTGTAAATTCTTATCAATAGAGGAATGGGTGAAGAAAATGTGGTGCAGACATACAGTGGAGTTTTACTCGGCTATAAAGAGTGATGTGATTTGCCAGAAAATAGATGGAGCTGGAGATCATTGCATGAAGTCACATCACATCAAACTCAGAGAAACATCATGCTTTCTCTCATACAAAGAGTCCAAATTTAATTCTCTCTCTCCCCCCATAGAAATGTCACACACACATACATATGTGTATATATATGTATACATATGGCATGAAAAAAACAGAAGGGGGTTATTTTAGGAGAAAGAGATTGAAGTGAACAGGGCAGAAGACAAAGTAATGGGTATGGGAGGGAGAAATTTATATCACACACCTCTCTCGTATCTAGACTCTGCCTGCCTGCCTGTCTGTCCATCTACCCATCTGATATCAGTGCAGGGCACTAAGTGGGAGGAGGAAAGGGACCAGTGGGAGGTGCGGCGGTGGCAAGAGAGGGCAATGGGGACAAACAGAAACCAAGTACAATGACAAGGTCATATGAAAATGTAACGAAACACAATAGTTTGTATGTTGACTAAAAAGAAATTAAAATTATTGTAAAAATTACCTTCAGGTTGTATGTATAAGGTATACATAAAACACAAATGAATTCTGTATTTAAATTGAGGCCTCATTATATATATGTAAATATTCACAAAAGTAGAAAATTTGAAACCCAAAGTACTTCTAGTCTCAAGCATTATGGAGAAGGAACACTCAACCTGTACTGAGATTGTGGCTACTACTATGACTGCTACTACTACTACTATTACTACTAGTGCTATTACAACTAGTGCTATTACTACTAGTGCTATTACTACTAGTGCTATTACCAGTGCTATTACTACTAGTACTATTACTACTAGTACTATTACTACTACTATTACTACTAGTACTATTACTACTAGTACTATTACTACTAGTACTATTACTACTACTGCTCACATAAAATAGAACATTTCAGCCATATCAACTCTCCACCCAAACTCAATATACCTTTAGTCCTACAAGCAAGGACGTGAGAATTCGAAAACTAAGTCTTACATATTCTCTTCTGACACATAACACATAAAATTAACACTTAGAAAAAAACAGCTATTACCTCCTGCAAGTTTACTAAATAACCCAGCAGGTGCAGAGAGTATGCTTGATGTGGTTATATGGGCACTATATCAAAATAAAAATATGAGTTTAATATTATGAGAGCTGAAAGGTAGTTCTTGTCAACTTTTGGGTTGTTGAACACTTTCTTTAAGCTGACATACAAAAAGGTTTCTAAAACACACCTAGCTAAGATTATCAGTTTAGAGTCTGTTTTATTTCTTGTGGGTAGACACCAATAAAAGTTATAAAACTAAAACAAGTGCTTTCATGGATCTCTCTCCAGTATCCTGAAGAAGCTAAAATCCTATAACGCCTGTCACATTACAGAAACACGTCTCCTTAAACAACAAGTGGAATTCTAGTAATTGATGGGGCAGACCAAATGTGTGTGTGTGTGTGTGTGTGTGTGTGTGTGTGTGTGTGGTTATTTTTGTTTGTTTGTTTGGGGGGGGCATTCTTTTGATAAAAACTATAGTGGTAAATTAGGAGATATTCTATGTTGTTCTATCAGAGTAATGCTTTTCTATTACCTGTCATTAGTCAATGTGAAAGGGTATAACTTCATCAATAAAGTTAGGAAGCCTGAAATTCTATGAATGACCAATAAAGAAAAAATAGATATAAACCTTCCATTCTGTAGACAAGTCTGCATTGTTTTTTACTGTGTGTGCTGGAGCACATCTCATTTATTCAGAAACAATGTGGGTGTCTTGGAGCATTTCATGTTCTTACAGCTCATTCTTTGTCATCTTGTTTGCACATGTCTGTGAGCATCACATTTCAGTAAGTGTGAGCATCTACACACTGAATCCAAGGATGACTTTATACACAACAGACTTAGTGAAAATGTTGATAACTGTTACACCCATTTTTATTGATTTGTTTTAGCTAAAATATTTATGGCCCATATTTCTACTTTAAAATCTATTCTTCAGATCTCCTAGACCACATAAAAACATTCCAGAAGTTATATTTCCCTCAGACTATTTTGAATATCAGCAAAAGCAAAAGATGAACACTTTAGTTCTCTCAAACAAATCAGCTTGCTTATAGAGTATAGAATAGAAAAGGATGATCTACTATTTAAACATCAAGAGTAAATTCAGGGTCCATCAACTTCTGAGGTAGAATGTGTGTCTCTGTTCCCGAAACCAGGTAACAGGATGCATGTTTCTTAAATCAGGGTGAAGTTTACAGCTCAGGGGAACATGTCTGAATATAGCAGATTCAGCTTCTAGATTTGTAAAATCATTACTGTGTACACATGTCTCTTACCATAGCACAGGTGGAGGCTAGAGGACAACTGTGTGGAGTAGCTTCTCTCCTTCCAGGCTTGTGTGGCAAGCACCTTTCCCTCAGTAGCCACCTTGATGGCCCAATTACTTGACATTTTAGGGAGAAAAACAAAGTACTACACATAAATCATCTTACATTTTCTTTCAATTTAAAGGAAAACAAGCAGAAACGTTTTTTACAAATACGTCGTCTAATGGAGACATAGTAGCACATGTCCCTCATCTACAATACATTAAACTACATTCTTTACACTCTATCTTTGTTGGTGCTTTAGAAATGATCAAATGAAGTAAGAATCTGACCAGTAAGAAGGGTGAATGACAAGAGCAGAATCACTGTCTGGAAGGAAAGCCCTGATTTGGTTAAGTATATGCAGTTGCATGCATGTTTGCTAAAAGCAAGCTTTCAAGATGATTTGACCTTCAAGAAAGTGGCAGAGGTGACCTACACTGAAGAACTAGGCTGAGGGCATTTTGTGTCAGTTAGAGCTGAGAAAAAAGACAGATGGCCACTCCCAAATGGAAGAAAGAGTAAAAACTGTGTTTGGAAATCTTAAACCCCAGAAGAGGTTTAGTTGGTGCACAGGTATTTAACTGGCAGGTGAAAGCATAATGTCCTCATTGGAGGTCAAAGTAGAAAGCATATCTTAAAACAATCAATTTAAAGGCATACAGTAGGTGAACATGCTGAAGAGCACTCGGGGCTGGTAAGCAGGCAGTGGGGTCCATCAGGATCTGATCCATAGTCTAAAGATTTTCTCAATTTGCAAAAACACAAGCTATCTGGAAATGGGACTCCATATATTGATTCAATGAACCCAAATGGCCAATTTAATGTGGCAGATATCACTTGTGATTACAGAAGGAAAGGAGTCAGGAAAAGCTAGTAGTCAAAACTAGAAAAACAGCCAGTACATTTAGCTTTCCTTCCTTCCTTCCCTCCCTCCCTCCTCTGTATCCTCTTAAAGAAATTATATATATATATTTTAGAGAAAATTTTATTGAAGTGTTTTAGGGGCGCCAGAGAGGTCCTGAGAGAACACGGGCACATGCTGGCCAGTGGCACTTAGCTTTGGCCCTGCACTCTAACGGAATGGATTATGCTTCTGTGACCACAATACCAGTCCTCCCCAGTTAGCACACTTTGCTACATGAATGCTTCTGTTTTCACCTTGCGTGGTGGGCACAGATCTAGAGCATTCCGTAGTCTTTCTTTCCTCTTTGAGGCCAAGCCTTCTAGGGACTTTTATTTGTGAAGCATAAAGGAGGGGAGAGGTGTGCTTCAAATGAGCAGGGCTTCTGAAGTTAAACTGGTCATTAGAAGTGCAAAGAAAAACACAAAACAACAACAAAACACCTAAAACAAAACATAACAAATCCTGAGTTGTGGCTTAATAAACATGGACCCACAGTTCCTGTTCTGAAGCATCACAGCTCCTCTAACAGAATCTACACTAAACACATATTCCTAAAACTGCCCACATGTCACATGTCTACTTTTCTTTTAGATGCTCATCCTGATTGCCATAATAGATGCTCGGTACAGTGCCACCTGTGCATTGTTTCAGGTTAGACTAAGCTCAGCTCACTTGGGGCATCAGGCACCTCTCTTGTCCTTTACAGAACTAGGGGTTGTCTGTCATCTTCACAGTGACAAGACAGTATGCTAGACCCGGGAGAGCCACACAATACAAATGAATAAAAATAACCACCCAATCTCGAAATCTATCAAAACTTGATAGCTTAACTCAGAAAATGTTTTTACATTTAAGTGCACACAGGTTTATCTTAATGAGTAGATCAGCCATGCACAGTATGAGGAATCTGCACCCCACTTTCTCTGTGTGACACTGAATCACCAAACAGTAAGTTGTGGCAGTTTTTTTTTTTCCTCATTGTGCTTTGTGCAGAGATTTCAGTATCCACTTCTACTGAGATGCAGTCTCCACCCTTTCCATGATCAGTAATCTCAGTCCTGCTCTCAGAGTTTTGGACATGTAAAGTTACTGCTAACTCTTCTGCAAAGTGTAGTGAAGCTGGAAAACAAAGTGTAGGAGGTACAAATGGTCCACACCATGTAGCCCAGTCACAGAGCCTGGGTCCCCTTTGTCTGTGCTCCCAGACCACTTACCCAGTGCTCTGATGGCCTCTGCAAGGCAGGCACCCTCCCTAAGCATACAGAAATGGGCGTACAGTACAAGTGCCCAAGACACTACAAACAGGAAGTATTGTGAGGCAAGAGCTCAAGTGTCCTGTGAAACAACGGCAGCACAGTGCCGAGGATCTGGATTGACTTGTGACACTGACCAAACTGGCAACTGGCCTTGGAGTGGTGTCACCTCACCCCACAAAATGGGGGTACTGATGTATAATACAATAAATTTTTAAATACAAAGTGTGAATTCAAATTCCACTACTCTTGATGAGTATGCATATAAATTCCACTAGGCTATTAAAAATATTGAACATTCCCCAGATGAAGTCATTTTGTAATTGGGCAGAACTTTTAGAGAAAATACTTCAAATACCTGTCCCTATAACTTAAGCCTTCTCAAAGTGGAATCACAATGCAAGCTAAGAGATAAAAGTAATACCACTCAGGTTTGACACTTAAAAACCACCAAGACAAAAACTGAATCCTATACTAATGATTTCATTCAATGAAATTCATCAATTATTGACAATTATTTTATTAATATGAAAATAAGATTCCTACTATTTACTACTCTCTGAGATTCAGGTTGTTTGTGAACCAAGATATTTACATATGCAGTAATAATTTTACATAGCATTGCTTGTGGTAGAATAAAGAGAGACAACCCAAAAGCACACCTGTGGGAGCCCTGGAGATGGGTGCATACCTGGAGGAGAGACAGCCCTCAACAGTGTCTCTCATATTCACTCAGATAAGTTAGATCTGTATCTGTATCAGATAGGAAAGCACATTATACAAGTGTACAGCATTGTTCCTTCCCTCAGGAAAAGTTCTAAGGGCCACGTGCTCTTTGCCCATCCAAGGAGGTAAGAGGCATGTCCTGCTGTGAGCTGGAATCTGCAGGGAGCCTATGGCTTGCTAGCTTCATTATTTGTGCTTATGTTGTTTTACTTGCTATGAAAATTTCAGTATTACTTTGGTAAATTTAAAACTCTCTAAGAAAGAAAACAAAACTAAGCTCAGACCGAGAATGACGAAAGGTTCCATGAATGAGATTCCAATTTTGAACCCAATAATTTCACACAGGTTTTCTAGGGGCATCTTTCCTGCCAAGTTTCTTACAGCCTGAGAAAGAAAGCATAGCAGATAAAGAAGGGGTTCTTTGGAGGGTTCAGGGCTGCTGCATTCTGCTGTTTTTCCCCATGGGGATTTGACTGCTCTGGATAAGGGGCCATTCTTTCATCTGTATTAAAGAGCAGTGTTTTACAGATTTAAGACTGATTTCCCATCCAAACATTTTTTTTTTTTTTTAATGTAGCAAAAAGTACTCTCAATCGCTCAGGTGGAACAAGATGATGTCAGGGGCTTTTCCTTTTGGTTCTATCGGAGCTACACAGACAAACATACTACTCTGATGGGCTGACATATGTACATGCCTGCTTCACCATACCCGACTGTGCACGCAGCCAGGAGAATAAAGGATCAGTGTTGCTTTGTTCTTAATAGTTATAATGAAGTGCCAGAAAATCAGGTACCCACTCATTAGTTTTGTGCAAATGTTTCTACTATACATTTTGGGAACTAGGGTGTGTGTGCACAAAGCTTTAGGGTGATTTAACTATCTCACTTGTTCTACTAACATCTCCCACAGATCTATGTATACCCATTTCCCCAGTTCACACTTCCCAAACAACCAGAAAGGACTATTGAGGATACATGGGCCTGGGCCTTCTCTCAGCAAATCTGAGAGACAGAGAGCAAGTAAGTGACTGGGGACCCTGGGAAGTCAGATCATAGTTCATACCAGCGGCATGAACAATGAGAAGAGAAATGGAGCCTACTGATTAAGACAACATCATTACAATTTTGATCTCAGAAAAAATAAAATGTAACACCCTGCCTCCCTGATTGTGGAAATTCCATGTATTTGCTTTCTTAGCTGGAGAGCACTGCAGTGTAAAGGCAGACCCAGAGATTCCCAGCATGGCTCAGATCAAGGCCACTCTTAGAACTATCTGTCCACAGTGTCACATGTAGATCAAAAATTCCCAGGTGATGGCTGTAGAAGACAATACACAACAAGGAAGAAGACAGCTTCAAATGAAACGATCATCTGTCTGAGAAGTGTAGGAGGTTCAGATGCTGTTTAACAAGACTTCTGTCTCTCTCCCTGTACTCATCCACACAAAACATTGACTTCACTGTATCATCCACACTCAGCCAAGAACAAGCATTACAAGATACACGGCTCAATTTTGCTGAGAAATTGTATTTTAAAGTGAGTGTGCTAACAGACACACTTCCCTGCGGTGGGATACAACACTGTGATGAAATCCTTGAACTGTGGGCATTCATTTCACCCATTTGGCCATGTAGAAGATCTAACAGTTGGATTGTTTCTCTGCTAATTATTCATTGCCCTTGGTTTAGAGCAAGTATGGTTTATTATGGGTAGGAGAGATGACTTGGTGGTTAAGATTGTTGGCTGCTTACAGTGGACTTGGGTTTAGTTCCTAACACCCACATGGTAGCTCATAACTGTCTGTCTTCCAGGTTCAGAGGATCCAGTGCCCTCTTCTGGTCTCCACAGACACCAGGCATACATGTGGTGCACAGACATACATGAAGGCAAAACACGCATTTTTAATATATATATATATGCATAAATATATACATATATATGTGTATAAACATTAAAAAAAGACTACCTTAAAATGTGAAATAATCAGCTTTGAGTTAATAGAACAGAGTGGAGTAGGTTGGTATATCAAAAATAGACAAAAGCCAATGGCTTCTCTACATAATAAAAGTGAAATAATGATGAAATATAGTAGAAATTTATATTTGCAACTACCACAAAGTTTTAACTGTATGGTAAAAACAACTTGCTGAAGGACTTGAGCATTTCTGCAAATAAAGACTTAGCATTGTGATGATGCTACCCTCCTCCTAGCCTCTTCTGGGAGAAAAAAAAAAGGGAAGAACAGCTGGGATCCTCAGCAGGAGGACAGAAAGAACACAGTGCGGACCAGAGAGGGACCCTGACAGAGAGGGAGGAAAGAAGTATATAGATCAGAACTACGGTTCTGGATGGAAAGTAAGATACAGGAGGATCTGCACATGAGCTCCAGATGCCATTGCATACAAAAAGGGGAAAATACGGACCATCAACAAAATCACCATCTGCAGCAAAAACGCTAGTTTATTTATGTGAAAATAACATTTTGTCACATTTACTTTAAAACATATTTCAAATGGGTTATAGCTTTAGATTTATTTTGTAGCACTATGACATCATAATGCATGGTAGTTCCCCTTAACTGTTAGGGGTATGTTCCAAGACGTCCAACAGAGACCTAAAGTCATGGACAGCCTTGAACCCATGTACATTGCTTTAACATAAACACTTATTACACAGTTTAAAGTTATGTGATGTGGTTTCTCTGTATACTGTATAGTTTTAATACCCATGATAGAGTTTAAAGTTATTTGATGTGGTCTCTCTCTACTAGTTATCTCTTGTGCTCCTATGATAAGAACAATTTAAAGAAAGAAGAGATTGAGTTGGCTAATAGTTTGAGAGGATACAAGCCCTTCGTGGCGGGGAAGGCAGTTACAGCATGAGACAACTGCTCACCCTGTGCCCACTGTCAGGAGAGAGAGAGATGAAGGCTGGTACTCAGTTTGCTTTCTCCATTCTATTCATCCAGGGACTCTAACTCATGAATGATGCTACCACATTCATGGTGAGTCTTCCTCTTCAAACCTCTTTAGAAAAGGCCACATATGGGAAAAAACAAAAACAGCTTTATCGGAAAACTTTGACAAACCTCTCTTTGTGTTCTGTGACTGTTACACAATTCAGAAAGGATCCAGATGATCAGAACTGAATGGGAGGAAGCTTACTCAAAGAGGTGGCATGGTGGTCCACGCTTGCAGCCCCAGCACCAGGAGTGCTGAGGACGGAACATCAAGAGTTTAAAGCTGTGGCATTTCGTTTTTTAAAGGGCAAGAAGCTTGATCTAATAGCACATAAACCATATATGGTAAACAAAATAGAGATGAAACTGCGGAAATGATAACAATGAGAACACCCACTACAGCATAAGAAAGTGTTAATAAAGACACAGGTTCAGAGCTTGCACTCTCTTGTCACAGTGCAATAAATGACACATTAATAACAAGTAAAAATATTTACAACTTCTAAATATCAGGAAGCATAAAATAATTCAAAATAACATAAGAGACTAAAGTACTTAACAAAAATTTCAAGCAAATTGAAACTTTTGAGATGCAGCTAATCTACCTTTGTCGGGGGGAGTAATTGTTCAGTGTTAGTGCCTTTAAAAAAGAGATGAGAAAACTTAGTAACTAAGAAATTAACTAAGAATTCAACTTAGGAAGCCAGGGAGGAAGAATTGGGGCAAACGAAACCACAGAACAGAAGCTAGACACAAAGGAGAGCACTTGCAGCCCAACACAGCAGCAGCAGTGATCACTCTGATATCTCAGGAGCTGAGCAGCAGTGACAAGGAGCCGCCATGAAAACACCAGCACAAAGGTCCACACCTGGACACTCAGCCCCAACACCACCACCGGCTTCTCCAACAGGAGCTGCCACCTTAAAGGTTAGGGACAAGGAGAGAACAGAGCTGGACATCATCACGGGTGCTGGGAGTCTAACACTTTCTAAAGTTTCAACTCAGTTAAGGGCAGCCAAATGCATGGCTGAAGAAAGAGAAATTCTAAGAGTAATTTAGGGAGGTAGGAAAGAAACATGCTTTGAGCAGAAGGAAAGAAAACCCAGGAATCATATTCTTTCTTTTCCCATAGCCAGAATATGACTCTGCAATTATACTGAAATTAGTACACAGCTGTGGTAACTTCAGGTAAAAAGTCCAAACTATGTGCAACATCTTTTATTTTAATAAGAAAAAAATTCCAGAAGAGAAGAGAAGAGAAGAGAAGAGAAGAGAGAGAGAGAGAGAGAGAGAGAGAGAGAGAGAGAGAGAATCCAAGAAATCTATCTTAAGGAAAAACTAAAATTATAGACTCAAAAATATGCCATCTCAGTTTGGGCAGGGGGTCTATGATGAATCAGGATGTTCAGTGGCTTCAACATAAGAACCTCGTAGAAACAATAGCTCTGGATGGAGAAAATATGCAAGTTCTTTTGTTTTAGAGACCAGAAATGCAACAGAAACAAAATACAATAAAAAAATGAAAATTCAGGTACAGGAATTATGCATTTCCTACTGAATAATTATTTCTGTACTGCCCGTAAATCCTCTCTGGTGAGCTGTGCATCTAAAACTCATCCAACTGCCACGGGGTAAACGCAGCTCCATCCATCAAGCGGCCACTTGACAAATACATTCCATAATAGAAGTTTATTTTTATGGGAGGCTGAATCAAGGACTTTCCCATGCATACAAAAACTTGTCAAAATTATTTATGAGTCTTGCTGAGACACACAATATGTCATATCAAACTCCTATTTTCCTCCCAAGTGCAGACTGTCAATATCTCTGCTACTATCAATAATGGGGACATGGCTGATAGCAGCCTCAGGAATGTGAGGTCATGTGTCCATCCAGCTGCATGGTGTGATGGGAAGAAGCCTCTACCAGCCCTTGAAGGCACAGCTGGGGACACCTGGCACTGCACACAAGACCTTTACAGCACATGACTGAAAAGTTACAGCTGATTATGGCTGAAGCAGAACAAAATAAAACAAAACAAAAATCAGAAGATAAAGTGTGATAAAACAAACACTTGAAAATTATGAAAACTGCTCATCCTTTGTGAATTTTCATCAATGAAGAATGAGCTTGACAGTGCAGGAGCGACAGGAGGGCGGCTCTCAGACGCGGGCTCTGCTGTGATGAGGGCCAAGTGAGTCTAATCCTGCTGCCTCGACTGCACATGGAGGTGTCAGCTGACACACGAGCGAGCTCAGAGTTCGGTCAGCTGGTGGGCCTCCCTTGCTGGCCCCTCAGCAACAAGGAAAACTGGTGAAGGACTCCAGATAATTTACAGCAACAGGAAAAAATGCTCCTCGTCTTCAGCTCTGTGGACAATGTGCTATTAGCTTCCTCTCCTCAGCTGGCCTAAGTGGGCACAGGGACGCCAGTGCAGAGGAGAGGACCCCTGGCCTCGGAGGAAGTGTGCATTTACTGCTGGCACACTCAGGGCTAGCAGGTGCATGGACTGCTCAGGAACCACAAGCAGGACCAATTCAACAGTGTCCATGCCCCTTGCTGGCTACCCGTGGGTGTGACACGTGAAAAGGGCTGTTGAACCTTGACCTTTTCAAGACAGCTTCAAGTCTGGAAATCTGGTTCTAGGTTTTATAGTTCTCATCCATGTTCAGCTGGATGTTCTGGAGAGGCAACTTTGGGAAGAGTTGGTAGATTGGCAGCTGCTGAGATTCTACAGGTCCCTAGAGTACTACCCAGTACACTGTGGCCAACAGCAGTGACATGCTGTAGGGCTGGCCTTGGATGTCATTGAGGCCTTCCCTCTTAGAAATCAGCAAGTAAGTAAAAAATTGTTTTCTTGGAATACTGAAACAAATATTAGTAAGATTTCTTTAAAAAACTATTCCCCCCCACCCTGCACAAGTTGGAAAGGAGTAACAGGAAAAGGGATAAGGAGGGGAGGAGGGGAGGAAGGACTTAAAATTCAAACTAATTTCTCTGAACTTCCTTGTACTTTTTGGAACACACTCTAAATACTCCACAGAATCCCTGCCAAGGCTCAAGATCCTGCCCAAGACTTGCAAAAGAATCCTGTTCATTAATAATACAAAAACCAATTCTGGCAAGGAAAGAGAGCTGTTTAGCCAGCCTCTGTGCAGGCCAGAGCCATCTTTGGTGGTTGTGGTACAAGTCCGACCTAGAAACACAACTGAAAACATCACTCCTCCCACACATGCCCAAACTCAGTGCTTCAACATGAAAACCACGATGAGCTATTCTTGCAATTCTGATTAGTCATGTGAAATAACTGGGGTGTGTTTTAAACAGGAATACCTCAACTATTTAAAATGAGTTGATAGTGCTGAATAACCCCACCATATCCACTGTGTCCACATATAAGGATTTAGAGATTTCTGTTCCAATTTGTTAAGCAATCAAGTAAAGTTTCCAGTAAAAAGAAGCCCAGTCCAGGGAAGCAAGGGTGCCACCTGTCTTAAAACACACTCACACTTGCTTTTTCCTTACGAACCCCAAGACCTGTGATGGAGGAGGCTGTGATTCCCACCCTCTGAGAAAAGGAGGGCAGGCACTACAAGATGGGGTGACACCCACCGTCTCCAGTGTGTCCATGATGCAATGGACACTGGACCTGACCCCTCCCCACCACAGCTGCAGCTGATATGAGGACAAGAGGACCCCTGGGAGGGAGCGTGATGTGGAAGGGGTTCAGCAAGAAAGGCAGTCATGGAAGGAGTGACCGCCTGTTATAAACTCGAGTTCAGAAGCCTCTGGTTAGAGTAGCTCTATTACATAAGTCATGAAAGGCTCAACCATCAAATTATGAGAAAGAAAGACATTCACACTCTCAGAACACAGAAAGTCCTTTCAGACAAAAAACTGATTTTGAACACTACAGTTTGTTCACCTAGCACACGGAGCTCTCTCCAGCCTTGACAGATGCTGCTCCATGGGAGCCACGTCTGTGGGCTCTATCCTAGCCCCACAAAGCTGGAGTTTCACTGGGGTCTGTACACACTCCTATCAATTTGCTTCAGGTGCTAGTTCCATCATCTCACCCAGGACTCATCACAAGGCAATATGGAGCAAAGGCCCTTGGGAGTAGGGCAGTTCTATATGGGCAAGCTGAGAACCAGGGACCTGTCGGGCACCAATACCTGCCAACCTGCCCACTGATGCTTCTCTCCTTTTTCTTTAACTGCCTGGATCAGTTAGCCACCCCAAGTGCTGCTGTGTGTGGCCAGGTCTTCTTTGTGGTGCAGCTGCCCTGGCACTGTTGGACACTGTAAAACACGCCGAGCTATGACTTACTAGGTGTCAGTGGCGTCCCTAGAGTGATGACAATCCCACACATCTCCCAACATTGTCATACAGTCTCTGAGAGAAAAAAAAAAACAAACTCAGCTGAGAGCTGCTAAAGTAGGAATTACCAACCTACAACATTTCAGCTTCTATTCTCTGCTCCACTGCGCTGGCTAGTTTTTGTCAACTTGTCACAAGCCAGTCATCTGGAGAGAGGGAACCTCAACTGAGAAAATGCTTCTATCAAATTAGCCAGTAGGCAAACTGGTGGGGTTCGTTCGCTCCTTCCTTCCTTCCTTCCTTCCTTCCTTCCTTCCTTCCTTCCTTCCTTCCTTCCTTCTTTCTTTTTCTTTCTTTTATTGAGACAGGGTCTCACTCTGTAGCCTCAGCTGGCCTCAAACTCATATAGATTCTCCTGCCTCTGTCTTGAAAGGAAAGGGTTGGGATTAAAGGCTTGTTCCACCACACCTGGCTTGGGGGCATTTTCTTGGTTGATGATGTGGAAGGGCCCAGCCCACTGTTGGTGGTGCCACCACTGGGCAGGAAGAGGCCCTGGGTTCTAAAGGAAAGCAGGTTGAGCAAGCTATGAAGAGTAAGCCAGTAAGCAGCATTTCTCAATGGCCTCTGCTTCCTCAAGGTCTCCAGGCTCCTGTCTAGAATCCTTGGCCTGACTTTCCTCAGTGATGGACTGTAAACTGTACATGAAATAAATCCTTTCCTCTCCATGTTGTTTTTGGTCAGGGTCTTTATTACAGCGATAGAAAGCACACTAAGACATCCATCTTTACAAACACCTGCATGCAAAATTTTGTATTCATTGTTGCTACTGTTCTGGTGGGTATTGTTTCTTTGGGTGATAGGAGCCATGACGATAGATAAAGGTTATTAGACAAAATAGTGGGTGACTCCAGAGTTTCAGACAAATGGTAAATATGATAATACTGGGGGCACTGCTGTATTAAAGAATGACTTTTTTAGCTGATTCAAACTCATTAGGGCATCCTGCCTTTTTATTTGCTTGATCCGGAAAACCCAAATTAGAGGTTCCAGAAAGGCCACTTCCCTTGCTTTTTACAGTTTTACATGAAGGCAATCTGCATTTCAGCAGGAACAACTCCATAGTTCCATGTGTTAAATGATTTTCCTTCCTTCTGCCTTGCCCTTGTTCTACATTTATTAGTCACATAGCGTGTTGGTACTCCTTATTATTCAAGCATCTGGTGCATTTCACTCCAACATCTTAAAAATGAGCTCTTGGCCCAGAAAGAGTTGGTAGCTATTGTCTAGCAATGGCAGTAAGAAAGGTCTTCTCCATAATCAATATCCACCAACCATATAAAACGTTCTGACTCAAAATTTATAACCTGGAGGTTTTCAGTGTACTGCCAACAGTACCTCGGCATTCTTTTCACAGTGGTGCTGTGGCATGCCTCCCTAACTACTTCCCCAGCCTCCCTGACACTTTAACAATGACTTTCATGATTCAGAACTCAGCAGCTGTGGCTCAGCTATCTTCTACCCCATTCCCCGTCTTCTCAGCCTTCCCTTCCTCACTAAGTCAGTGCTGACATGCTCTCTCACACTGTACAAGAAAGGCACACGTGACACCCAACAGCAAGACACTGAGGCCAGTGCTGCCATTCAGAACCCTGTAAGGCTGCTCTTTGTGCTAATCCTCTAACACAGACACGGACATACTCTAATCATGGGTCATGACATGACTGAGAGATGTTATTTTATGTCACATACATTACTAAAGCTTGGATGCCTTCTTTACAAAGTCTGTCCAGTTAGCCTATTTCATGCTGATCCCTATTGCAACTGAGCGATAGCTATCCAATGCCAACCGTGGTACATGCACAGTTTTTACGTTAGACCATACTGTCAGGTTTTTCTAGGCTGATGGTGTGTGCTTACCCAGTATAAGCATTTTACACAGTACACCTGAGTCAACAGCTATAGCTAAACAACATCCACTCCTTTACCCATTTCATTTATCTTTTTCCATTTTTAACTGAAATATCATTACATCGTCCCCCTCCATTTACACATTTTAATAACACTCATTTTCTTTTTGCACTCTCTAAGAATCTTCTGAGCTAGAAATATATCATACCATCTAAAAATTAATGAGTTTTGAATAGATATTATACTTATACAAACTCAAAGGGAAAAGAATTCTTCTTCCAATTTGTATTCACAGAGATCAAGACCGTACCAAGATGGGGGCTCCTCAGTGACTTGTGGGCTGCACCATGGATACTTAATGACCACAAGAAAAGACATAAGCATTACATGTCCATCTCTTTTTTCTTTAACACAAACAGCTGTGCACTGCACCCACAGAACTACATCTTGCTTTTTTTCCACAAACATTTGATACTGTTCCTCACCAATGCAAAGATTGTTCTTATTCTTTCCTAGACTACGTAATATTCCATGCAGGGCACCATCAGGGCCACACTCCATCCTCTGTGAGCATCTGGTGGAGTAAGGCGCCCACGATGCTCAGATCAGTACTGCTCGCTCGCTTCACTCCCTGCAGCACCTGCTGTCACAGTCCACCGAATGTAAAGCTGCACAATGATCAGTTACCATGCTGTAAAGCGGCGGTCATGACCAGTTCAAGAGCAGAACGGTAACCAAGGGCTATTCCCCAAAGTGACAAGTTAGGTAAATGCATCCTCCATGTGGGCATCCGGGTAGACAAAGCGTTGTCTTTTACACTATTACTGATCTTTATGAGGATCTGAGTTCACCGCTGGTCTTTAACATATGGACACAATATTGTTTTCTTTATGAATGTAGCATGCAATGTGACAGTCACGAGAAGGTTAAGGCAGGTGGTGGTGGTGAATGAATGGTAATATGAAGAAACACACTCACAACTTTACAACAAAACAAACCGTCAACTGAAACACTGTCACTGTCAGCTGGAGTATTTAAAATTTACCTTTCTTGGGACCAAAAGAATTCCAAAGGCAGAAAATGCCCAGCCCATATATTTACAGCCATTTTCTACTTTACTGTCTTAATTTTAAAAAAAGATGGTGGTTTTGCCTGCACAAGATACTCAAGTAAACACTTCCTTTTCCCTTTTGTTGGCTGAGGAACCCTGACACACTGCCACAGGGCAGGCCCTGACTGCGGCTGCTGGAGGCTCCTAATTGCGAAGCCCTTACAAAGATTGAACCTGATCATTCACTGAATTGTTGAGTTGATGGGATTCGTGTAGCTGGTTATAAATTGATAATCTAAATTAATTCATTCAAGCAGAAATCGATTCTGTAGCTCCTCGAGAGCTTGTAATAATGCTTACCTCCCACTGCTCTCTGCCTTCTCTGTTTCATAAAGCTGGTCGGAAACAGCTGGATCCAGGTGACCTGCTAGCTCATTAAATCTGTTACACGTTCCTTCTGGTAAATGATATTAAGCTGAAATGTCCCAACGTTGATTTTTTTTTTACTTTAATTTTATGACAGAAATAACCTAATTTGTAATACAAAATAACAATCTCCTTGGATTACTTTGCCTTGTTAAAATATTTTATGCATTTTTCATTTACACAAAGGTAATGGAAAAACACTTAAACTATCTGTTATTTAAACCACGGGAGATATGTTACTGAAAGTCTGATAGCTGCAAAAATGATTGTCTCTTCATAGTCTTTACTTTATATCTGTAATAAAAGGCAGACAATCCAATTCATTGGTTAGTAAATAAAGTACGATAGTTTTTATTTTATTTTCTCTGCCTTCCAAGAGCTAAAATCAGATTGCTTTTTAAATTCATTTAGAAACAGGGCTCATTACTTTCCTACCCTCCTTCTAATCCAAAGTGTCTAATGTCCATTTGGAGGCTCCCGTTTTCCTGAGCAGAAGCTGTAACCAGATTCTGAATCCCATCCTAAAGCTCATCTCCCAGCAATTCTCTGCCTACGTACAGAGGGCTGAAGAACACAGTCTGAGCACTGCCTCTGGTGCACCCAGACTACTCAGAGCTACCTTCTAGCAGACTCCTGACCTCACTACATTTTTCTGAAGAAATTTTAAAATGAAAATATCCAACGAGCAGAGATCAAGTACTTCCTGAGTATATTAATTTTATCACAACCAGAAGTGGTAAGGTTTCTCAAGTCATCAAGGAGATGAATTGAAACCCCAAATTCTTCTTCTCCTCCAATGTGCTACCATTTACACAGAGACCAGAAGCATCGTCTTCTAGCTGTACAGCTCTCACGGCTAAAGCTAGGGGACTGTTGGCTGACCGTTCAGCTTCACAAGGGGGAATTATGGGAATTAGGGATCTTAAACAGGCATATGAACAGAAAATAGCATCATGGAACTCATAACCATTTTAATACTGAGTACTACATGTTTAGTGCTGAAAATGTTCTTAAATGTTTTTCTAAATATAATCCCTAGCATTGAATGCTTAGCAATTCACACTCAAAGTTTCTATAGTTTGTAACTATTTATATCACAACAGTTAAAACCAGAATTTGAAAATGTTAAGAATAAATGATGTTCCATGCCTGATGGCTAAAATGAATTTAGACAAGCACAGTCTGAGGCAGAAGCATGCGCACCTGCTCCTTCCCTGAAGGTGTTGTCTAAAGGAGGAAGGTGTGTCTGGGGAAGGCCTGGGGAGTTAGAGAGTGGAGAGAGCTCTTCAGCATCAAGTGAGGTCCTAGTGCTGATGCCCTGTCCTGGGTCCATGGAGGAAGGACAAAGCTTAGGGCTTTCTTCTCTAACTCCCTGCTCACCTCTGCCCTTTCTCTTGAGAAAAAGATGAAAAAGTCAGGGACCAATTCTTTAAAAACCTTAGTCTGGAAAAAAAAAAAAAAACACAAAACAAAAGAAATCGGAATCCAGCAGGTGTAGAGTGAGACATAAAACACTGTCATCAAGTGTCACTGCTCAGACTCTTCTGAGGGTACGATCCTGACAGACTCATGTCATAATTTGCCCCAAACTTTGATCTTGTGCAAGATGCAGTCCCCATTGGGTAGGTGACTATGGTAGCCACCTGCTTCGCCTTCTGGGCCCATTTGAGATCTTGCCATGTTCTCCAAAAAGCAGCCAGAGTGCTGCAGAAGAGAGATGGGAAGAGCGTAAGAGTCAGCAGAGGTGATGGATGATGACGAGGAAATTGGTCTCTGGACACAGCAGGGCAGATGCACACAGGAGCTCAGCAGTTAGGAAAGCATGCATAAGACTTGTGTGAGTTCAAGCCAGACAAAACCCCAGCATGGACAGGGGAGGTGGACATGAAGTTCCACCTAACTGTGAAACTAACGCCTTGGCATTTGATAGCTCCTGAAGGAGAAACAATTGCTTTAGGGTGTAGCAGGAGGCCCACATTCCAGTGGAGAGCTGCACATCCAGCACATGGGAAGGAGCACAGACAGGACGAGATGGGACTGGAAAGAGCACACAATGGGGGTGAGGTGTAGCGGGTGGAACAGGTAGGAACTGGGGCGGGGGAAATAGTATTCAAATACATTGTGTGAAATTCTCAAAGAACAAATAAAAATATTCAATTAAAAACATTCAGGAAGTGAGCAACCTCACAGTATTTGTCTCTTTACATAAGAAGGGAAGAGAAACTCTTCAATTGAGAAAATAAGATTTCTTCCTTAAAAAATTCCATTTTTTGTAGTTTTTTCATAAAATTACATTTTTGACTGTGTGTGTGTGTGTGTGTGTATGTGTGTGTGTGTGTGTGTTACATGCACATGTGCACACTATAGCTTATGTGTAGAGGCCAGAAGACAAGTTCTCTCCTTCTACCATGTCGGTCCTAGGGACTGAACTCACGTTCTCAGCCTTTGTGTGCTGCTCTTCTTGGTGTCTAGAAATAAGATTTCCAACATGTTCTTAAAGCACACCCAGAGTACTACAGCTCTTACACTATGACATTTCTCCTCGAGACTGCATTGCTTCTATGTGTGAGTAGCTTATCATAAACATTTGCTGCCTTCAATTGTTAAAAAACACAAATCAAGTCAAACCCAAAAGTGAGCAAACAAAGAAGAACAAACATCAAGGTGCAGTTCTCAGAATTCGTTGCAGCGATTTTGTGCCTGCTGTCTTGGGTCGCTGCTGCCAGCATCTGCCCTCAGGGGGGACGTTTTTGTGGGCACCTGCTTTGAGCATCTCTTCTTATACCTGGTCCAAAGGAACAGTGGAGTTACATTCCTTAGAAAGCAGAGACCAGCCCTGCCACCTGCACTGCAGGGGTGAGTACAGTGGCCTACACTGTCCAGCAGCGCCTCCCTGCAAGCTGCACTCTTCCAGATGCAAGTGCTCTGAGAACACTTCCCATCCAACCCTATGCTTCTTAGGGATTTCCTCATAGTAACTTGGCCTGCAGTTCCATAAATAACACCTCAACAAATTTGCTCTTGTTTCTTATACATTCCAATTCCCTAATTAGATCAATTTCAAACTGGAATTTATAAGGATGTACAAAGAATGCTCTTATACTTTTCTCTTGCTCTGTAATGTAGACATTTTAGAATCTTTCACTTATTATATGTATATATGTATATATGTATACACTAACACACACACACACACACACACACACACACACACACTTCCTGATCCTAGACAAGATATCTCACTATACAACCCAGCTTGGCATTGAGTTTGCAATCCTCCTGCCTCAGCTTCCAGGGATTAGTCCTGCAGCATCACACTTGCCACCATTTTCCTTTTGATGATCCTCTGAGTAAGCCATGGGACTGCTGCATTTTTACCTATGAATACTACAATGAGAAATTCCTAAGAACAGATTTTGTCTTATTAAGCTACTGGTGAATGATCAAGGCATGGAATTTAAAATGAAACTATATGTATATATATGTATAGATATATGATATGTGTTTTATACATAGATATAGATATAGATATAGATATAGATATATAGAGAGAGATAGAGACAGACAGAGAGAGAAACCAAGGTCCCTAGCAGAAACAGCACAAGACAGGACGATGACACTCAGCTCCACAGTCTCGTGCCTCAGGCTTCTTCTCATTCACAAAGGTCTTTAAGAAGCCTGTTGCTAACTGTGAACTTGTCTGATTTTCAGCGTTTTCTGCTCCTACAGTGCACTTCAGCCCGTGCAACATTTTAAAGGCCACTTCAAACACAGTTTTCCAAAGGTCTCACCTGACTAGGGCAGCGATGACTGCCACTTTCTCAGTGTTTCTCATTCCACTCTTCACCCCTCAGCTTCCCTGATTTGTTCTCATGGACCTTAGGGAAGTACAACTATGTTAAATGAAGTAAACGTAATTTAAGTGAATGGTTTAAGGAGTTTGGCAAATATGAGCATGCTGGTAGTCACCGCCACTACCACCATTGCCAAAGCTTCTACCTCCAGGACCCTCAGCCCCAGCAGACCCCAAAGATAAAAGTTTCCTATTGTGGACCATAAAATGAGCAGAAGAAGACAGCATGTGCTTGTGTGTTAGGCCTTCTGCTCAACTTAATGTTTCTGAGAGCTGCCCATGCTGTTGTCAGCATCAGCAGGTAATTTTATCACAGAGTAATACTCTATAGATTGCTTATCTACTCATTCATCTGGGCATTGGGATTATTTTTAGCTTCTGGCTACAATGACTAGAACTACTGTGAACACTAAATACAAATCTTTGCCTGGACATATGCTTTTACTGCTCTCAGGCCAATTCTTAGAAGAACTGTTGATTCATATGTTAAGTATGTGTTTTATTTTTAAGACATTGATAACCTGTTTTCCAACAACCACATAATTTGACATCACCACAACGGCCAAGGAAAACCTACATGCTCCACATCTCACCACCACTCAGCCTCCCTGTCTTTCAGATGTGAGTTGTTCTAGAGGGTACAGGAGCAGGGGGTTGAGTTTAATTTGCATTTCCTTGATGGCTGGCAATGTACCTCATCATCTTACTGGCTTTGGGGCTGCTTGAACATCCTCCTTCACATACCTTTCCTGTTCTTTGTCTACTGAAAATTGATTTGGGTTGTATTGTGTAGATTTTGCATTGGAGTCTTCTGTCAGATGTGTGTACAGCACATTTTGCCATTGCTCTGTGACTTTCCTTGTTTCTTTTTTTCTTATTTTGGACAGGGTCTTCCAAAGAGTAGAAGTCATCATTTCAATGGAGTCCAGTAACATTTCAATTTTGGCTCAGACTATGTGCTCTCTTACAAAGTAGGCTGTGATGCAAACCCAAACCACAGAGGCTCCTGTGCTCTTCCCTCACTTCCATAGTCTTTCTTTTGCATTTATTTCTGCTGTCCACTTCAAGGGCAGTCTGTGCTCAGCATGAGGCAACCTCAAGGCTCACTGTTTAAATTTGTGGGTGGTGTCTGCATGGACACTTAAGTAGCTTGCCACCTTTTGTCAGAAAGAGATTCTTTGGTACCTTGACAGAAAAATCAGTCAACCATGTATGTGTGGCTTTTTTATATTTTTGCACCCAAACCACCCTGCTCTTATGGCTGCAGCTTCATACCATGGTTGTCATCAGGAGTGACTCTGACAGTCCTCCTCTCCCTTCCTCTGTCCTCACACCCTTTTCTTCCCATTTTCATCTCTCAGAACTTGTCAGCACATTTTCAGTCCAGAACTTCAAATTCACTATACTTTTCTATACATTTAACATCCCTTTAAGCTAATCTGGAAAACACTGAATTTTAGGTTGTTTCCCAGTTTTGATATTTCAGTGGTTATTTTTATGGTTTCTACTTTGTTCACACATATTAAGACACTACAGATTAGATTATTGCTATTATATTACTTATTCTGATTCCCTCATCCTTATCCTTTCTAGGCGATCACGCTTTTCTCCTGATTATGGGTCACATTATATACTTCTTTGCACATTGAAAACATTATTGGCAGCAGTATGAACGTGGTATCGAGGTTCCCTTTGACCACAGTGATACTTCCATGCAGATCAGCCTGAATCTCCACAGGTTTGCTTTTAAACTTTAAGATGACATGTATTAAGTGAAGGAGCAATGGCCACTAGTGAAGACTCAGTAGGCTCGGCAATGCTACAGAAATCACCGAACATAAAACTTATTTCATAAATATCTATGGAAAGTTCATTACGGTAAGGATCAATTTTTGAAACATTAAAGAACAGCCATTTTAAATTTAGTGACCAATACTGAATACTTATTGATTTTAAAGAAAAAAATATGTGCATGTGCTGTAGCTAATGTTCCACTTAAAACTGAAAAATGACCACCCGGGACTTCTCCTCTTCACTGAACAAGGAACTACTTAGTAAAGATTTAGTTAAATTACTTAGATTTGCAATTCTCTAAATTTTGATCCTAAAATGTTTAAATTCTTATTGTTGCATGAATCAAAACAGTACAGAAGTTTAATTAGTTTTAAATACACGTCTCATCCTTTAAGCTGCCACGCTATGCTAACAGTTGAAGCCTAAGTGGAGGTAGACAGCTATGCTGAACTTGTGGGGACTCCCACACACTGCCTACAGAGTCTAGTCTCCCGTGGCCATGTGATCGATCTCAGTTTTCCCAGCCTCACAAATTAGACTATCTGAGCTGGTATAAACATGTGATAATACAACAGAAAATCTAACTGAATGTGTAAGGAAGCTGGGACAGAACACCAGAAACTGGTTTCATCTTGGGTAACTGGCAGTTCAGAGGGCTCCTTATACCTTCACAGATCCACACACTTTTCTGGGCCGTTTGCACACTGAAGACCAGGCAGGAGACAGCAATGCTTTCCCTTCTCTAGTTCAGCTGACATTTTTTAAAGGAAAATATACAAAAGATAGCGAGTATGATTATACTCATATATAGTCCCAGCATTTGGTTGGGGAGGCAGGAGAATCAGGAGTTTCAGGTCATCTTCAACTACATATTAAATTCAAGGATAGCCTGGCACACACAAACGAATTGCTTGTAGGGCAGTACTCCATTTCACTAAGCTGTGTGATGGCAAATAAAAAAAAAAAAAGGCGTCGGTATAAGTTTAAGATCCCCTGAATACCTGATGCCAAACTTAAGAGTTGGGGGTGAGCCTGTGTTTTGCTCTGCAAGAAGAATTAATGTGGCATTTATGAAAGCTCATGGCCAAGTTCCCTGAAAATCATCCGTAAAAAGTTCCAAAGGTTTATACCCTCTCAACCAACCGCACAGTTAGGAAGCGTTGGGGGAGAAGTCAGGAAACCCTGTTAGTAGTTTTGCTTTTGAAAAAAACTTCTGCTGTCACACACAGTTTCAGATGTTTAATAACATGCAGAAATGGAATATAATCAATAGTCTCACAGTGAATCAAATCCAGGAAGTTAAGGGAAAAAAGACAGTTAAAACAAAATTCCCTTTAATGACCACAATTTTGCTGTAGTATTTTAGATCGCCTTGGCAATTGCCCCGTTAACCAAAACCAGTGACATTAAAGCCGATTGAAATAGATTAAGTTGCTAAGTACACTACTTGCTGATGGACTTAGGGTTCAAAGAAAGGATTCCCTGAAAGCTACACAGGGTGGGTTTCATTACTGTCTACTAACCTTCTGTAGCTCTCAAGTACCTCAGGTGATAGTATTTACTGTTTTCTCTCAACTCTACAATACCCTTGAAAACTGCAGCAATAGTATGCAAAGCACTTACCAAGATTTTTCTAGAAATGTTTTTTGAATTTGGTAAATAATATTTTTAAGAAGTAAGTGGTTCAGAAGACATCCAAATTGCTCAACAGCAGCTTATTTAATTTTCAGGAGAACCTATAGAGTAATATAACTTTAATAGTTAAATACATAGACCCAACATTGAAGATAAGTAAAAATAAAAAAGAAGCAAAATCAATACAGAAAATATCATATGTTTTTAATGACAAAGCAAAATGATGCTGACATGCCAAGCTCATAGTTTTCTAAAGAAATAGTGAAATTAGCCATCTGCCTTTCTTTGCTCACTTGTGGGTAAGCTGAGAAGTACAGGTCTATGGGACCAGGCAACCTGTGCTGACTATCATGACAGTCGTGGCAGGTTTCTAAGTGTTCAGAGTACATTCTGATGTCATAATACGGCACATCTGCAGTCCACCACAAGGCTTCCGAGTCCTCTTGCAGTTAGTAACCTGCTGCATCCCAACGAAGACCTGCTTTGGTCACTAGTGATCAGTCTTTTCTATAGTATAGTAAATCAGTAAATCCAACCACACAGAAAGCATTTGCTTTGTGTCAACCTATTTCATTCATGAGCTCCATCTCTGTTGCTATTCAGGCTTTCTCCTTACCACTGTAATTATATAATGACCACAACTGTTTATCAACTCATCTCTCAATGGACTCTTATTTACTTATAACTTCTGGTTATCTTCAACAACACTGCTATGACCACCAAAAATAAGGGTTTTAACTTGGGATTTATTTATTTGATGTTTATGACATGCATGCATGTATATGCACTATATGTGTGCCTGGTGCCTGTGGAGGGCAGAAGGTGGTGTGGGATTACCTGGAACTGGAATTATGGATGGCTGTGAGCTACAGTGTGGAAACCAGACCTGAGTAAGCTTCAAGAGTAACAAGTCCTCTTAACTTCTGAGCCATCTGTCCCATCCCAAGGGCAAGGGTTTGTGTGACTGCATGTTTTCATTTCTTTGGGGGACATTTATAAAAAATAAAACTTCTGGCATATATACTATGTACATATTTAATTTTATAAGAATATGTCAAACTGTTTACCAAAGTGGAAGTACCATTTTATATTCTTACCAAAAAACCAGACAATTCAGATGGCTGCAGTGGCTGCATTAGCGTTTGGTACTGTCTTGCTCTAGATAATTTGAAAGGATCTTCTCATAGCTTTGACTAATGAGTCAATTGTGTGCCCTTGACAATCGGCACACTGAGAAGCCCACCATGTACTTGATGGGCACTTGCAAATTGTTGCCGGGGCTGAATCCAGGCCCTCATGTACTAGACAAGCACGGTACCAACTGAGCTCCACCTACAGCCTCAGCTTTGTCAATCTGGGGGAAGTTTTCCTCTTTTCATTGGTTTTCTTGTTCAGAACTCTGAAATTTAGACCTTTAAAAGGTGAACAATTCAGCATCCATTCACAATAGGATCCTTTCCTCTATTAGGTGATCACCTCAGGTATTCTGTACCAGTGACAGGAAACCAGACTACTGGAAGTCCTGAAACTGCAAAGCAGGGACTCAACAGGAAAGTGTGCCCTTTGTGCTTGGCTCTCTGAAGCTCTTCAACAACTGGCCGGCTTGGTTTGGAAAACATTATGTCTGAGGTCATGAAAAGTCACGGCAGCAGCAGTATTATTAGGCTACTTCAATGGCAAGAAAGGTGAAAAAAACTCAAGAGAATTTCACAGCTAGGAAGTAAGTTTCCCAGGAATAACAATGAACAGGATGGATGAGTTTCTGTAGAAGGGGAAAAAAGGCCTAATTCATCAATTAAAAAAATGCTACTGAACAAAAATGACAGGACCCATCAGAGATGAAATTTCTTTCGATTTTACATAATTTGGAACCACTAGAGACAGAATTAATTTGCCATTTTGGAACAAAACTTCAATGTCTGCTTGTAAGATGCTGAAATATTTTTACTGTTTTAGCTGCTGCTATGTGAGGAAGACAGCAAACACAGGTGGAGTCTATAAAGACGGTGAGCAGAATCTCGAAGATGTCACACCACACCCTCATCACCAGGCACTGGGCTGCTAGTGGGAACCGCCCACCAAGGAGCAGTGCCAGGGCACAGAGCAGTGCGAGGGCACAGTGGTCCAAGATGCACTGCAAGGGCACAGTGGTCCAGCTGCACTGCAAGGGCACAGTGGTCCAAGA
>CABHPH010136919.1:0-26386 GCA_902168325.1 Peromyscus nudipes
TTGCTTTTCAAGACAGGGTTTCTGGCTGTCCTGGAACTCTCTGTAGACCAGGCTGGCCTTTAACTCACAGAGATCAACCTGCCTCTGCCTCCCAAGTGCTGGGGTTAAAGACATGTGCCATCACTACCTGGCTATATTTTGATTTTTTAAAAACTTGGTCTTTCCCCCCCACTCTAGGTATAAGGCTCAAATGAAGACCTGCTGACATCTACACCAGCCAGTGGGGCTGTTTCAAATGAACAGGTCTGGCCTGACTTTGATCAACCCCACTCTTCTTACTGAAAGCTGAATGTGGAGTTAGACTGCCACCTAGTGTTCAAGATGAGAAATAACATGACTTCCCCAAGTCTGTCTTCTTAAGTTTGGAATTAACAAACAATCTCTAAGGCTCCACTATACTGTAAAGTATCAAACATACATGAAGGAAAACATTCCCTCACTGGAATTTTTCCTGGAAACAAACCACACACACACACACACACACACACACACACACACACACACACACACACACAGGCAAATAATGTTTAAAAATATATTTTTAAATAAACCACATGCATACTGATATTTAAGGCCCATAAGAGCACAGTGAGGTCACCTGGGGCTCCTAATAACCCCAGCCTCACAGCAGGTGACTGTCAGCCTTGAAGGAGCCACACATCCTCCACAGTCAAACCCATGAGCACAGGTTCACATCCTCTCCAGTAAGGCACCAGCTCATCTCGGCTCCTCAGCCTGCCTTATCTGTATTTGCATGCTGTTTGGTAAGCTGACCTGCCAAGCCACTGCCAGCTGGCTAAGGGTGGATGTGAAAAATCGCCAGAAGGAAAGAAAGACAAAACCAGTGACACAAAACCAGACATTCACTCGGGGAACACTGTTGTGTGACACTTTGTCACATTCTGTCGCTCCATACTGACAATAAAGTCTGCTTTGAATGAGAGGGAGGAGCCAGAAAGAGCTGGCCAACATTAGCCATAGAGGTCTTGGAGGACTGAGGACAGACAGACACAGGAAGTAGTAGGGCGTGGCTTAGAGAGGATCTCGGTCCTTTTGGATGGAAGAGCGACTAAGATAGGAGGTCACTGGTTGCTTCGCGCCGCTTCTCTGATCATTCAGGTTCTTACCATAACATCTGACTCCCGAGGTTTTATTGATAAGAACAATTAGATAAATGAATCAGAACATGATAGTCAGGCCCTAAGCACAATCAAGTGATAGTCAGGTGATAGAGGGGTGGGTCGAGGCTCCCCAGATGGTGATGTCACACACGTGGTGACATCAGCATGGGTAAGCACCGACGGTTACAGAACAAGCCTCCATGGGAGTTTCATAAGCCAACACTGTTATATCAGAGCACAAGCTCTGTGAACATGTCAAGTCCTCCTGATTGCAGATGTCCTGGGATGACCCAACTGGACAGAAAAACAGCACATGGTCAATGGTTTTCCCAGAGACTCCAACTGCATTCCAACTTGGGAAGACTGAGTCCATATCAAAGCCAGGGAAAGGTGGGCCAGTGTCTTAAACGCCACTCACCGACAGAGCAAATGTCAGTGGCTAAGATGATGGAGTCTCACCGGGTCTCTGGATTAACATCCAGTCCAGTACTCTCATTTTTAAAAGTTTGTCTATGTGTGTGCACAGTTTTGTGGGTATGTGAACACATGTGTGGAGGTCACTGGCCAAAGTTGGGTGTCTTCCTCAGTTGCTCTCCAACTTTTTATTTTTCTTTCTGGGTTTCTTACTAAACCTGAGCTCATGGATTTGGCTAGACTGGGTGGCCAGCAAGACCCTGTCTCCACTTCCCCGTAGTCTCGACTGGGACTACAGGTGTGTGCCGCCACAACCGCATGCAGTTTTCCATGTTCTTACTTTACAGATGCAAAATCTATGACCCAATATGCTTTTCCCAAGGTCCACATTGCTCCAGCTTCAGATGGTCATCTTAGTGTCCATCAAGCAACTCTGCAGGAACCCCTGTCCTTCACCCTGGGGCGGGGGATGGAGGTGGGGAGGACCTTGTACATATCCTCACATATACAAGGGAATGCATAGTCAAAAACTGGCTGGCCCAATGTCCTGAAATGAGTTTTGCCTTCTGACTGGACTAGACCTGAGTGGAAAAGTCTCTCTTCGCTGCTCACAGGGAAAGGAGGAGCTTGGATAGGGCTCTCCTGGCAGATGGCCATGTCCTGAAACATGAGCTTTGCTCTAGTGAGAGGAAAAAAAAAAAGACGTGTCCAGCTCTTCTGCATTTCAGCTTGTGTCTGGGATGGTGACGGAGCAAAGCCAGTAGACGCGACCCAGCAGTGGCGTTTACGCTAAATGTTCAAGTGGGTTGGATGTTGGGCATAGCTATCATTATCAACTGAGACTCAGTTACTAGCTCATAAGGTCTTTCTGTCCATTAGCACCAGAACCAGTCCAGACACCACCACCTTCCACTCCTGTTTATCTCTGCAGAAGACCTTGTCAGCCAGAATAAATGTGTGTGCATAACTATGTGCATGTGTGTGTTTATTTGTGTGTGCGCGCATGCAGTTGTGTTAGAATGGAGCATTTGACAAGGGAGGGGGGAGCTGAGTAAAATGTACTGTACAATACTTTATGCTCAGCAAACTGATAAAAAGCTAGCAAGGAGCAGAGCCTCTCCCCCTCCCCCCAACACACACAAATCTGCTAGAATAACAAAGAAGAGTAAGGGAGCAGGAACCCACAAAATCAACATATTTCACACCGAGGACAACACCCTCAAACACTGTGGTCACTAGACCTAGACTGGAGGCTGATCATGAATGCCATGGAGGTCTGAGGTGAGCAAGACCCCGAGCCACAGACAAGAGCATTTCCGGAATCCCAGCTCTCACGGAGTTTTCAGCCATGACCCCATCTGTGGTGACGGGACGTCCCCCTGACCTGTCTGCAGGGTTGGTGGGCCAATGTCAGGGCTTTAGTTGATGTAGAAGTGGACAGTGGGTGCTCAGATGTTGGTCCGGATGACAGGGTGTCTGTTGTATGTGCTTACCTGTGGGTCCTGTCAAAGTCGAAAGCCCCAGCTTAAGAGATGCTATGTGCTGGGTGCTTTGGAGACGCTGAGTGCAAGAGGCAGGACTGGAGCAGGTTTTTGAAATGGATGGGAGGGATGTGAGTGGGGGAGCAGGGCAAGAGAGGACATCGGGCTGTTGTGAGGCTTCCAGCCTGCTTTGTAGAGGTAGAGATGACGCTCAATGTGATATGGGCGATCTTTAAGTTAGACGACCCCCTTGGAGCATTTTATTCTGGGGCTCTGAAACTTGTGGGTTCCCAGTGTCAGCCTTAGCCTATACCATAGCACCCACCCTCTCCCTTCCCAGTTCATGTCTGATCCCAATTACTATTAGATTCACCCCAAATGCATAATGACGCTGACCCATCATATTGAGTCTCTGCCCATACTTTCTCCTCCTTTAAAGTGTTTTTTTTTTCCCCAAGTTGCAGCTTTCAGAACACGTGGTCTTATATAGCAATCCCCCACCCACACAACCCTGCTTCATTCTGCTCTATTACAGTCTTCTAGCCTGTATTATCAACAGGTACGTCCTTGCCTCCAGGTCTCAGGCCACTTTGCAATATTGGGAGAACCCTTGGGTTCTAGCCTGTGAACAGGCTCAATTAGAATATGCAGGGCTGCTGGATTTTGTTCAAAGCATCACAAATGGGAAGGTATGGTCAGCAATTGAGCAGCCAGCTAGAACGCCAGTGGCCAGCAGGACTTGAGAAGCACTGAAACCAGGCAGAAGCGATCTCTTGGATGGACCCATTTCCGCAAGGTGGACCTAGGAGTGTGTGGGGCTCTTGAGAGCACAGATGTCCTCTCTAGCCACTGTGTGCATGTCACACTTCACATCACATCTGTCACTGGGCTCTGCTTCCCCTGACACAACTGCTCCAGGTGCTGTGGATATCGCTCTGTATGCTGTGAATGTATTGCTCTGATTGGTTAATAAATAAAGTGTTGATTGGCCAGTAGCCAGGCAGGAAGTATAGGCAGGACAAAGAGAGAGGAGAATTGTGGTAACAGGAAGGCTGAGTCAGGAGTCGCCAGCCAGACACAGAGGAAGCAAGGTGTGAAGGCAGAACTGGGAAAAGGTACCAAACCACGTGGCTAAACATAAATAAGAATTATGGGTTAATTTAAGATGTAAGATCTAGCTAGCAAGAAGCCTGAGCCATTAGGCCAAACAGTTTTAATTAATATAAGCCTCTGTGTGTTTATTTGGGTCTGAGTGGTTGCGGGCCTGGGCGGGACTGGAGAAAACTCCAGCTACATCCAGGTTCATGTCCTTCCCTGGAGCTTGTCTGTCTTTCCACCAGAATCTCAAGGAATGTCACCACTATTCCCACGCCCCGGTGTTCAGTCCTCCTCTGGGTGGGTACCCACAAGCTCATTATTTCCACCTCTGTCGGTTCAGCAGGAACAGGCCCTGAAGAGCCAGAACAAAGATCATGACTACCCTATCTCAAACACACTACCCATGCAGGAAGCGGCTGAAGGAAGAAAGCTGGGGACACGGTCATGAAGCAACACTAAGGTCCATGCTTCACTTCATCTGACAACCATTCTGCAGCATCTCTTCGCTCTGGGAACAGGACCAGGGCATTGAGGTTACATGGATGAGCAATCCCTTGCATCGAGGACAGGCTGATGTACAAGAAGAGGCAAGACAGAGGCAGGGTCCAGAGGGGAAGGCAGATGTGAGAGCAACTGGCATGATGGGGGTGCAGCCTATTCCTGAGAGATGGGAGGTGACGTCACATATTTGAGTCAGAGACCTAAGGCTTAAAATGGGCTGCACGGAGTGCAGATGGAATCTCAGAGCTGGACATGGGCAGGAAGCAGAGGTTCAGGGGTCATGAAGGCCAGGGCTATGCAAATGCAGGAGCACACAGGAGGTTTTATGCCAAGGCCATAAGCACAGGGAAAGATGTAGACTGGATTCCCAAGTTTCCCTCTTCTACTACTGGGTACTCTGTAAACACCCAATAAAGATGTCAGGAGGATATGGATGAAAGATGAAACCCTGTCTCTCCGAGTCATTAACAAGTCTGTGGAGGCAGAGCTAAGACAGGAAGCCTGTCCAAAGAGGAAATGGGGGAGGCGCAACTGGATCCAGAACCAGGAGGCTGGCCGGGGAACAGGGCCTCTCCAGACAAGCCACCAAGCCAGGCAAACCACAAGAATAAAGGGGTCTTTGGAGGTCATGAGCACTCTGTGGTGTGTTGGGTTTGGATGAAATTGAAAGCTGCAGGGACCTGACACAGGACCTAGCCTTGCTTGCAAATGCACAAGGTAGAGGGTAGAGACCTTCCATGGACACAGTCTCCCCCATAGACAGCCACTTGTCTCCCTTTTGCTTCTGATACTTCACTGTGGAGACTCACAGAGGTTTCCCAGTGAGATCTTAGCTTGCTTTACCCAGCAGGGCTGCATAAGGGGATGACTGGACCACAGGTGTGGTTACCAGGTAATTGGAAGGGTCTACACTTGGCTGTGCGGTGTGCTTTCATCTAGCAATGGGAGGGGGGTCTTTTGCCCCGCCCCTTGGCATTGTTATAAAAAGTCTTTTTGAAGACAAAGAAGGGGCCAGTGAATTTTGATCCAGGTCTGCCCAAAGCTATCCTGTGTTTCTGTCTGTCTCCTCTCTGCTCTCTTTCTATCTAAAAAGCTTCTTATTCCTCTCTCCTCCTCACAGGAACCCTTTAAAAGGTGGGAGCTGGCCTCCCACACTTCACACACTCAGGTCACTGTTGGGGTAACCTTCCTCATCCTTGAGCCCTGGTTTGCTCGCTGCTTTTAGTCATTTCAATCCCTGTCTAATCTCTGATGGCCTGTGTTCCCTTCCCTATGGTCTATGTGTCTCTGAAATGCTGTATATCACACAGCTTCATGCGGACAACCCTCCAACTGCAGGCAACATCCCCCCCCCACCAACACACACAGATGCTTATAGAAGATGCTGTTTAAAAAGTGCAGAACCCCAAAGCAACTCACACCCCATTACTGTCAGGGAGTGAGTAGGGGGCACCCGGCCTGGTCAGCGGCTGGGCGAACTGCCTGCTCTTCTGTAACACTTTACAGGAAATCCCCTCAGCCCCGCTACAGACACTCACACTCGTGGACTTCCATCCCCATCAACCTATAGCTGGGAGCGGTGAGGAAACGTAGTTACAGTTAGATCCACCCCCAACTCTAGGCCACCGTCCTGAGAGTGGGTCTGTCTTTAGACAGACCGGCACAGTGACCTCCTGTATTGCAGATTCTATCCTCCTAACCCCTGTGTAGTTCCAACTTCAGCTGCCTGCTAGATCCCACAAAGCCTTCGGAGATGCGGCCTTGCTAAAATCCCAGACTAACCCCACCCTCCCTGTCCCACTAGCCACATAGATCCGTCCTTCCACGGACATGGGCAGGAAGCAGAGATTCCCGGTAGTATAAGAGGGAAACTTAGGAATCCAGTCTACATCTTTCCCTGTGCTTATGGGCTTGGCGTCCTTCCACGGGCATGGGCAGGAAGCGCCTCACCATCCCCTGTCCTCTCCACCCTGCTCCACGTACACACAGGTCTACTCCTTGATACTCAGAAGCAGTGCTAACTGTAGTGGGTGGCTGTGTGAGCCATGCCCTGAGGTGCCACCCCTAGTGAGGCAGCTGTAGCTGTTACACCTGCCTAGGACCTTGAGGTACCGGCCTCTGGGGCGTGGCCACCGGGGACCCTTAAGACCTGGGATTCATGTACACCTCCTCTTGGCTACCTCGTGGTTTTGGATGCTGAGATCTTGGACCAAGCTGTTCAGCATGGGATATAGCTCAGCTTTCCTGGACCCTATGATAAATCTCCCGTGGTTGAGAGTATACCCCCGAATAAATTCCTTTGATCATTAAATAGACTCTGTGGATTAATCCCATTATCTAACACACAAGGAACCATCCCACCCATGCTATCCAAGACCTCTAACTGCCCCCCCCCCCCCACTCCGCAGCTGCTGTATGTCATGGGTGAACCTGCCGGTTCATCACCTCTACCCTTCTCATCTAATAGAAGGCAGGTTCCACAGAAGAATGTCTTGTAGAGGTGGCTGGCACACAGGTGATAAAGACCACTCAACGTATAATTAATTCAACACTGCCGAATCAGCTAACCCAAGAGCCATTACAGACTCCGCAGACAGTAGAAATGTTCCGCTACTTCCCCATCACCCTTCTCTGTTAGCAGCTTGCTTGCTTCTCTCAAGACAGCTCTTCATCATGGACCAAGAGTAACAATACAGTCAGCAGGCAGGCAGGTCTGGTCATGACCAGAGTCAGGATTAACATGCAAGTAACAAAGTCTGATGTTAGACACCAAATGTGCACACATCTGAACACTGGGCCAGGGACATCAGCATCACTTGAACGTCTTCTAGATCACACACACACACACACACACACACACACACATACACACACACCCACCTTCCTTGAGATCAAAGTTTGAGGTGTGCAGCCTCTTACCTGTGTCCGATGCCAGATCACCGATGCCCGGGAGTGACCCAACTTGTTGCGACAAGGTCCCTTGTCATAATGTATCAGAAGGAAGTCATCCTGCGAAGGGCAAAGGTCTGCAGTGAATGTTGGACTCAGCCCTCAGTATGTTTTATATTCCAGATACATAGTGTGTGGACCCAGGCAAGAGTGACGGCGGGGGAATGTGCGGAAACCTGGACGCTGTTCCTCTGGGCCACCACCCCTCTCCACAGAGCAGCCAGAGGGAGCTGTTAGCCCCATTCCATAGAGGGAGTCTTGGGGCCAGCTTTCAGTATTGAGCCAGAGAAGCGTCTCCTGGGTATAGTGCCTGTCTCTGGAACTTGTACCAACACGGATGACTAAAGAGTCAGAGCCTGCCTGTGTCAGATCCCACGAGACCAGACCAGCTTCTCACCAGGCCCGTCCTCCCTCAGTTCAGATTTCCAGAAACATTTGGTAATGTTTCTCTTTACTCAAGAACCAGTCCAGCAACCACCCTCTACCTACACGGTCCTCTCCTGTCTAGAGTGACCAGGCATCCCTTCCCAGCAAACAGAGACCTGTCTGCTCCATGCCTCCCTCCACGTGGCCTCTGCTCACGTTCTTAGGACACAGTCACTTCCGGACTGCCGGGTTGCTGGGCTGAGGGCTCACTGTGTTGGTCATCTCTGAGGACTCTTACCGCTCCGGCAAGGGACCTCAATGTGTATCAGCACCACTGAGTATCAGGGACAGGTATCTGCACCCCCCCCCCAACACACACACAGGAGGCCCTGCCTGTCCATCATCAACAGGAAACAGGTAAGAAACTGCACCAACAGGCCAACACCCTTTGCTCACGTAACCAAGGCCACCATGGGAAGCTTCCTTTGAAGTAACGTGTCCAATATGACCGAAAGGACAAGAAAACCAGAGAAACCTAGGATAGCACCCACCAACTTCTGGCCCCTCGGGTCAGCTCTGCTAGAGCTATGGGGCAGTGAAGCCATTCTGTCTCTGGTGCTGAAAAGGGAACCACCCTGGAGTTTGCTGACTTAAGGTCAAGCCTCTCAGGGTCCAAATACATGGCAGTGTGGCAGCAAACCCTGGCTTTTATGATGCAGTTCCAAACAATGACCACTGGGGGCAGAAGTTCGGCGGCTGTCTCACCTTCCCTGGACAGGTGAGCTCACAGCCTCTTCTAGCTCCAAGAGTGTTTCTGTTGAAACTCCTCTGGCCACATCTGCCTGCTGTGAGCTCTCCCCTTGGACTCTGAATTACCCTTTCCTGTTAATGTACAGTTACCCAGAGAATAGTTTAAGTGCACTTGTCTCGTTTATCCAATCTGCCTATCACAGCACCTTGCTCTGTGGCTCTTTAAAAGGCTTTGAAGTCCTTTTCAAAAACACACACCAAGCCACATGGCATCACCTACTTTAAAGTCTTTACTATTCTCCATCCTTGAAAGTGGATACTGGTTATCCAAACCTCCGAGAAAGCCAGTGGCAAAGACTGGCTTTCTAGCCTCCCAGGCCACGCTCCACAGATACTGTGACCACTTGGCAGAGGTGGAAACATTCTAAAGAGAGACACTTGGGCCACCCCCAAACCCTTTGTCTATACAGCTATCAGAAAATAATGATCTCCATGGAGTTGGGATTTCCCCAGGAGTCTTAGAAGAAACAGGCTGAATCCTGGTACCAGATTGGGAGGTGGTGTCACTCAGGAAGAGTTCACACCTTCCTGACAACTTGCCAGGCTACCTTGCAGCTGAGACAATGATGGGTGGGAACACACCTTGGCCAAGACTGCTAAGTTTTGTCTTATCTCTTGCTCTTTTTTTAAACCTAAACCTCATGCTGATACTTGAAAGATAAGAGTCTGTGGGGGTGGGGTGGGGTGGAGGGGGTCACTGAACTCCTTTATCCCTTCCTCTTCCCAATGCGACCACACTGAATAAATCTCTCTGCTTCTCATTTGTGTCTTTAATTGGGATACTGGGCTGGGTAGCCTAGTTATGAGAGCTACCAAAGTCCACGCTTTGATCCTAACAGTTCTGGTAATAATACTGACCCACAGGCAAAGGGCATGCCCACTTCCCAGACGACTCCTGGCATGGCTGCTTTGCTAGGTAACCAGGCCCCACTGGAGGTCAGAGCCCTCAACCTCGCACACAGAGACCGGGAAGGTCATGACTTCACCCTGGCTTCAGCTCCTCCCACCAGCATTTCCGGCCATGTCAGGCGACACACACCTTCACGCCCTTTTATTGTGTCCAGTTCTTTGGTAACTGCTGGCTTCAACACCTCCTGTTCCTTTTGGCAGTGAACAAACTCTTGCTCAGCTTTCACGTTCCAGTCACCCCCAACCCCCAGCCTCTGCTCCCATGTCACTCTGTGTAGTGGACCATCAAAAGTTAGCCTCTCCCTGGAATGTGCCCTCACTATATGCCAGAATATTTCCTGCCTGGCAGTGTATGTTAGCTACTTTGTTATTATCACACAACTTAACGAGGGGTCCCTTTGGGCTCATGGTTTGAAGGTTCTATATGTAGCAGAATTGTTAGAAGGTCTTATTAATAAAAACAAACCTGGAGTCAAGTATTGGGGTGAATGCTGGAAGATCAGAGAAGCAGAACAAGCCAAAGCCACCTCGCCTTGCCAATTCCTCAGCTGATCCTGTTTCCTCAGACTGGAAGTCTCTGAGTCCTCATCCGAATGGATCTCAGCTGAATTGCTGCTAAAAGCGTAAAAGCTTCACCATACTCTAGTTCCTGGTCTTCACGCCTTATATACCTTTCTGCTTCCTGCCATCACTTCCTGGGATTAAAGGCTCTTGTTACAATGCCAGGCTGTTTCCAGTGTGGCTTTGAACTCACAGAGATCCAGGCGGATCTCTGCCTCTGGAATGCTAGGATTAAAGGCATGTGTGCCACCATTTTCTGGCCTTTATATCTAGTGGCTGTTCTGTTCTCTGACCCCAGATAAGTTTATTAGGGTGCACAATATTTTGGGGAACACAATACCACCACATCTGTAAATCATGGTGGGGAAGGCATGGCTTCACACAGGAGCTTGAGGCTGTGGGTCACACCGCAGCCACAGCCACTTAGCTTCCTCCCTCTTGTTCAGTCCAGGACTCCAGCCCACATCTAACCTCAATTATCTCCATCTAGAGCCTCCCTCACAGACACGGCCAGAAGTCTGTTTCCATGGCAAGTATAACCCATCAGAAGGGCAGGATCCCTGAAGACCATGCTCTTGGCTCCCTCAACTGCATCTGGCCCCTTCCACCTACTGTGAGCTCTCCTTGAAACACCTAACTGATGTTTCCTCCACACTGATATCATGTACAGTTACCCGTCATCCACCAGTGGGGAACTGCCCAGGTGCAGAACGGGTCTACTGAATACGATGCACGCATACCGAAGGAGGCTTTTCTTATGCACCCAGGGACTTTCATAAGGTCTGCACTGTTCCTTCACTCATTGCTTCGCTCAAACGCCTGACAAAAAGCCACATAAGGAAGGGAGGGGTTACTGGGCTTGTGGTTTGGAACCACAGTCCATCATGGTGGGGAAGGCCTGATGGCGGGAGCTTGAGTTTGCTTGTTCACATGTGAGCAGATTTCGCAGTGCAGAGAGAGGAAGGCTAGCACTTGGTTGGCCTTTTCCCTTTCCCTTCTCATTCCATCTGAGACCACAGCCCAGGGGATGGAGCCACCCATAATCAGGGTGGGACTTCCTTTCTCAGTTAATCCTCTCTGTAATCCTGTGTACACACACACACACCAAAACAAAAAAAATTCTGTCTCTAATGCCCTAGGAGTTTTCTAATTCAGTCAAGTTGATGCCAGAAAATAAAATGATAGTCACTGGGTCTTAAAGACATGATTCATTGTGATTTTAAGTTTGTGAATGAAGCCCTTGAGCGTATCATGGTTTCCAACTAAAATTAACCATCACTGCCATCCAGAACAGATATAAATAGGCTCCCATCAGGATGGGCAGTTCGGTTCACTTGGACTCTTGCCGACTACAATGCCTAACAGGTGATTTTTAAATCGCTATTTTAAGGGTAGTCTTTTAAAGTGTACACGGTCAAACTCTCCCAAAACCAAAGTCATAATATCATCATTTTGGAAAGTTGCCCTCCTGCTCAGCTTCAACTGTCAACTCAACATAGCCTAGAGTCACCTGAGGAGGGACTTTTTATTGAGGGTTTGCCCAGATCAGAGTGGCCCGTGGGCCTGTCTCTGGGGCATTGTCTTGGTTGTTAGTTGATGGAGGAGGCTGTAGCCGACTGTGGGCAACAACATTCCCTAGGCAGGTAGCCCTGGCCTGTATCAGCTAGCCCGGCTGGGAGTGAGGCAGCAAGGAGCATTTTCCCACGGATTCTTCAAGCACCTGCCCTGACTTCCCTGCAAAATTTAAAATGCAAACAAGCAAACAAAAGAAACCCTTTTCTAAATTGCTTTTGATCAGAGCTTTTTTTTTTTTCTTCTTTTTTTCTTTTTCTTTTTTTTGGTTTTTCGAGACAGGGTTTCTCTGTGTAGCTTTGCACCTTTCCTGGAGCTCACTTGGTAGCCCAGGCTGGCCTCGAACTCACAGAGATCCGCCTGGCTCTGCCTCCCGAGTGCTGGGATTAAAGGCGTGCGCCACCAACGCCCGGCGATCAGAGCATTTTTGTCATAGCAGCAGAGAGGAAACTAGAGAGGGAGACAGTAAGAAACAATTATAGTAGCAGCAGCACCAGCATAAGGGGCCTGACACAGAGAGCACATGGGAGAAGCCTGCTATATTGGGCTAGAAACGTCAGACAGCAAAGGGAATATATGTCTCCCTCCGTGTAGACGAGGCACAGACATTTCCCGATGCCCGGCATGCTTTGCTGTGTGCACTTTCTTTTTTCCCGCTGTCCCACTAACTGATTGTGCTCTCTACCACCCAAATGCTAGAATTCATGGAAGCTCCAAGTCCCAGTATGGTGGTGTCAGGAGGTAGGCCTTTGGGGGATGATTAAGTTTAGATGAGGTCATGAGGATGGAGTCCTTGACAGGATTAGCGTCTTTGGAGAGACCAGAGCTTGCTCTTCCCAACATGGCCCAGGAGGGAGGCAGTCATCAAAGAACCAGAAAGGAGCCTTCATCAGGTCCCCATCTGCCAGGGGCCATAGTCCATCTCTCCAGCACCTGAACTGTGGGAAATGGATGTCTGTTGTTTATGACCCAGTCTGTGGGATCCTATCATAACATCCAACCTCATCAGGATTGGCCCTAAAGAGCCAGACCCTAAGACACCCTAGATCATTCAGGACCTCTTCTTTAGTTGGGAGCAAAAACCTGAGCTGTCTGAATGACCATTCTAGTTTCTCCCCTTGGCCCTTAAGAGAACACATGTGGCCTATCTCTAGAACCCATCTCCACGGAAGAAGTGACATGTACCTGAGAACACCTTGTGTGTAATTGTGTCTCCTTGTGTACACAGGATTGCATTACACCAGGAAACATTTTCCCAAATTGTACTGTGCTTAAATATGACCAAGATAAACTGCCCGGGGTCAGACTCTAGAAGCTTGAACCAGCACCAGCTGCTAAGTCAAGTTGAACCAGATTTCCTTCTTACCTCACGTGGATCATGACTGCCAGCCCGGGTGTTTTTCAGAGACCCTGACACTCTTCAGTATAGAGCTGAACCCCAAGCCTGCCCTAAGCTTCCGTACCCAGCAGTAGTGACCAAGCTTCACCTCCGGGAACACAGGAGAATCATCGCCTGGTACTACTTTTTGCTCACTAGCACGGCCCCCAGCCTCCTCTCCCACATGTCTGAACCCAGAGCTCACGGCTGCTATGCAGTACTCACGTCCAGAGACTCCAGGCAGTACCAGCAGAAGGCATGCTTGCAATTCTTACACATCATCTGTGCGCAGCCCTCATCCCGCTCGATGTACACCCGGCACTTGGGACAGCGCTTGATGGGTGCGTCGCCCTCTTCCATCTTGAAAGCAGAGCTGTGGGAGACACGCTATGAGGGTCGTGCAGCAGTGGGGGTCAAGAGAGACCTAGCAGCAGGGCTGTGCTGGGGGCATCTTGGAGCACCTCTCTACTGCAGGGACCCCAGACCTCTTGTTACTCAAGCCAAATGGAGAACAAACAGCCCAAACAGGGCAAATCGGCCTGATTAAGGTAAAATAAAACCAAAAGGCAACATCAGCACATACCTAACTTTAGATTTCTATAGAATCTCTCGTGTAAACCTCAAAACTTATACTGGGGGAACCTGAAGAATGCTGCTGGGGCTTCAGAAATGTGTGCATTTTCCAAAGAGTAGATAATAAATTCTATGCACTTTGGTCTTGTCAGAAAAAAAAAAATCAGTCATAAACATACACACATGAAGATACAGGCTTGCTTCAGAAGGTCTACCTGGCCTGCTGGTCACTACTGTATCCCTGAGGACCTAGGAGGGATGTGCAATGGTTATTACAGCTTCAAGTCCGGTAGCAGATGCTGGCTCCTCCACCGAACAGCTCTAAGACACCCCTACAAGCCTCAGTCTTCAGTGTGAGTGTAAGAAAGTATCCTGCAAAGTAGCTGTGGTGGATTGGATGAGAAGGGCTGCCACAGGCTCACATAGCCACCAGGGAGTGTTTGAGAAGGATTAGGGACATGTGGCCTTTGGAGCAGGTGCAGCCTGTAAGGTTTCAAAAGCCCACACTATGCCCAGCGTCTCTTCCCCCTCCTACCCCACCCTCCAATCCCCAGCCTGAAGATCAGGATGTAAAGCTCTCAGCTACTGCTCCAGTACTATGCCTGTCTGCTTTCCACTGTGATAATCATGGACTAACCCTCTGAAGCTGTAAGCCAGCCCCTAATTAAATGCTTTCTTTTATAAGAGTTGCCTTGGTCATGGTGTCTTTTCACAGCAATAGAACCATTACTAAGACAGTAACTGGTTAAAAAAAAAAAAAAAAAAAAACCTAGCTAGAAGTCAACACTGTTAATTAATGTTTCAAAAGTAAAACAGGTATTTAGGCATGGCTGAGGAAGATCACCCATAGCATTCTTTTTTCCCCCTTTTTTAAAAAGATGGCTATTCTCTTAAATATATATATATTCATGACAACATCTGGAAGAATAAATGGTAAAGGCCAAGAGAATAGACTATAGATTATGGGGGTACATATAGTACTATGTGAGAACCCACCGTACCAGTATGACCTGGAAAGAGATGCCAGCCAGTGTTTTGTCTGAATACACAGTTGCCGAAGTCAGGCGGGGCCGCTATTAGCCAGCATCTTGGTGGAGGAGGCCACAGAGTCAATGATGCCTTAGCACAACTGATGTGATGATTAGCAGTGAACATTCCTCATGATCATGTCCACCGGCTTCCTAAGTGTAATGAGGCTCGAGTGACTGAGTGAAGGGGATTCTGTTTTGTCCACCAGTGGAGGGGATAGGTTAAGAAATTCTGGGAAAGGCTGGGAAGATGGCTCAGTGGGGAGGGTGATTGCCATGCAAGCACAAGGGATAGAGTTTGGATCCCCCGGACCCACATAAAAGCTGGGATGGTGTGGCATCTTTCTATACTCTCAGCACCAGAGACAGATAAGGACAGGGTGTCGCTAAGGGAAGCCGGCTAGCTAGTCTAGCTGACTGATGAGCTCTGGGTTCAACTGAGAGACCCTGCCTCAAAATATATAATGGAGAGTAATCCAGGAAGATACTCAGTGTCAACTTCCACCTGAATGCCAGGATGACAAGCATGTGCCATCACGTCTGGTGTATGCAGGGGTGGTTACTGAACATGCGGCTTCCTGCATGCTAGCTAGGCAAGCAGTCTACTGACCAAGCTCTTCTCTAGTCCCTAAGGAAAATGCCTGGGCTGGGAGCCTCTTTTATTCCACTAGAAAGGGTCCTCGATTCCTGTTCTCCTGCTGAGAGGTAGGACTCACTCACTCACTCACTGGGGGTTACTCTTTGAGACAGACAACTGGGCTGATTCCCTGAGTGGATGCCTCATCCGCCTCTAGCTCTCCCCTCCCTGGACAACAATCTCTGCTGGTCACTTTTAATCAAGCCATGCAGCGGGTATGTTTCTTCCTAGAGCCTGGTCGCTTCTATAGCCCTACATCTAAATTCAGTGATCTTTGCTTGCATCAAATGCCCGATGTATGCCAGGTCAAAGGTCAAGCATGCAGAGCCCCTGACAGCAGAAGCATCAGCCATGGGAACAGTGACCTACAATACAGTAAGTCCTGGGTGGTGGTCAACACACCCAAACTGCAGCAGGAAAGCAAAGGATGCAGTCACCAACCCTACCGTGGAGACAGAGCTGAACGAAGAGATGGGAGCCCTGTGAAAAGGGCATTGAGGAGGATCTGGGAAGGAACATGGTGGGTGAGGGACCTGTAGGCCCAGGGACAGTGTTCAAAGTGAGAGAGGATAGTGCTGTGCTGGGAGATCAAAAGAGGATCTGTAGCTGGGGCATGGCGGGGGCATCTTCCTGAGGATGGGAAAACAAAGGAGATCAGGAACCGGGTGGGGAAGACCCCTTGGGCAGGGAGAGGGTAGTCCTGATCGTCTCTTGGTCGGCAGCATGGCTGGCCACTTTGCCTAGCTGAACTACACGACAGTCTACAACTTGCTGGGGAGAGATGCCCCTGATATAACCAGTTTCTTATGGTTCACTCCGGTGAATTCTAAAGTTCATGGAATTAACGGACAAAGTCTACCTGAGCCAACAGCTGGGCTTATCTGACTGGGAGGAGCAAGAGGGAAGAAATTCAGTTGTGTTTTGCCATATGCTAACGGACTCCATTTTAGAGAGATGTGGGGCTCTTAGCTTCAGGTACCTGTGGACAGACCTACTAGTGATCTTGCTTGTAAGCAGCACTCACTATGGCCGGTGTTCTTATTCCTACACTCCCATTTCAGGTCCCCTCCCACAGAGGGTAGATGTGAAAAAATTGCAGCGATCAAAGGACTTAACCCCGGTGTGTAGCCCACAGTGCATCTATCGTTTCCTGCAGGGAGTAGAGAGTGGTTTTCACGCATCTTTACATTCCCAGGGACTTGCGATGTACCTGGCAGATGTTCTCACAAGGAAACCACAAGTCTAAAAGAAACTCTCAAGGTGGACCCTGGACTGAGGCCAGTGATGTATGGCCACATGCTCTCAGGTGTCACTTACAAGAAGGAAGCCTACCTTCCACCAACCACAGCTCCCAGCCCACGGCTCTCAGCTCCCAGCCCACGGCTCTCAGCTCCCCGCCCACGGCTCCCAGTTCCCAGCCCACTCATTCTATCACAGCTCCTATATAGCGGTACCTGGTCTCCCCAGGAAGGAAGGTGATTGGCATGGTCTCGGGGCAGCCTTGGCCAGGGTGCCAGCGGGCTTTGCATGCAGAGCAGAATTCCATGTCACAGGCTTTGCACTGCACCAGCTGGGGGGTCTGCAGTCCTATGTCCTGGAGTTGGCACACGGCTTGGCAGGTGGATGCTGGGCACCACGTCCGGCAAGGGTCAAAGAGCACCTCTGGCACAAGGAGACAGAAGACAAAAGTCAGATTCAGGACATCACAAGCACTGGAGAGGGTGAGCATGGAGAAGGCCCTCTGGGGCACTGACGATGAAGAGGCTTGACTTAACATTAGTGCAGCCATGACAGGCTGCAGACGAACAATACTGGGACTGGGCCTCACCATTACCATAACGAGGAAAAGCCACAAACTGTACCCTGTGGGGGACCAATCAGAATTGAGACGAACAAGTACTAGATGCTCCAGAACATTAAGGATCGCTTACATAATCTGCATAAAGGTTGCCAATTTCCTTGCAGCAGCGCCAGTACCAATCCCTGTTTGACAAAAGTTCTGCTGCCTCACTCCTGCCCAATCAGGAGTTCAACCCCCATCTGAATCCAGAATTTCCCTACCCCCTCATCCTTTATTCCTTAACCATTCCCACACACCCCCACCCCCCCGCTTCTACTGAGCTCGAGGCTCTCCCTGACCCAATCGCTGTGTTGGAACGGACAGAGAGCCCAAGTTCAAGCTTGCAATAAAGGCTCCTTGTTTTTGCATAGGAACTCGGACTCCTGGACACCTGGTGGTCTCTGGGGGGCTCCTGGCACTGGCATGACAACTAAGGCAGTCACAATGGAGGACATCCAGGTGACTCAGACAGACACGCTCCAGATAAACTGATCCACACTATCCCCATGTTCATCCAACTCCACCCAAGCTGGTTCCAGCTTTTCACCGGTGTACCTGGTAGGCCAAGGGCTCCCACGGCCGCCAACTCAGCCTCCAGTTCCAATACATTCTGGAGAGGAGACGTGCTCACCCAGCCCAGTGTCTCTGAGTGCCAACATCACCAGACCCTTGTCTGCACCCCACCCCCCACCATGTTCCCAGCACAACCAGGACACGTTTCCTGGAGTCAGGTGAGAGCCTTGCCTTGAAACCTCATCACCCAGTACCAGGCTCACACACAGCCACTTGCAAATCTTTTGTTGAACGGTGAAAAGGAAGGGGGGAAGGAAGATGTTGCGTTAGTCTTATTGCCTTTCTGCCTGTTTAAGGTGGCGTACAAAATCATGGTTTCTGCTATGGCATTTCCAGAACTGGGTGTCTTATTTTGTTCATAATTAGTCTTCTAATAGGGTGACTCACATGCCCAAGACAGATTCTCTTGCCAAGTCTAAACTGGGGTAAAACTAGTAGCTTGCAATTCCTTCATATTAAGCCCAAGCTATTGCAAAGCCTTTCTTAATGGGATTGGTCAGGAAGTTTAGTTTAAAAACAGGATATGGTGGCATTCCTTCCTTCACATCCTGACCCCAAACTTGCATTTATAACTTGTCCCTAGCTGGCCTCCATAGTGAGCCAGTCCAGCATCTCACTTTCCTCCTCTCTAGTGGACTTTGAACTTTCATCAGGTGTGGTAGGTGACACAAACAGGAGGCTAACATTCTGACAGGGACCACAGCAGGCCAGATGGCCTATTACAGGACCATCTCCACAGGGCTGCATGGGCCACTGGCCCTCAGCTCTGCAGTCAGGCTGATCTTGAGAGGCAATCTGGGGAACACTGAATTGTGATCAGGAAACATGTAAAAGGTGTTTGCTAATGTGCAAGGCAAAGGGTGCTTGTTTGCAAATGTCTGGGACCTACCCCAGGTAGCCAGACATAGTTATGGCTCATCACAAAGGACAGGAACTCTACTCCATGGGACTCCCAGCCCACTGAGAGTGCAGAAGGCTGCGATGATTAGCACTGACTGCCAACTTGACAGGAGTCTTGATCACCTAGCACACAAGCCTCTGAACGTGTCTGTGAGGGAGCTTCTAAATTTCTAATAACTGAAATGAGAAGACTCCTTCTAACTGTAGGCAGCACCATCCCCATGCACTGGGGTCCTGGACTGAATAAAAAGGAGCCATCGAGCTAAGAACTGGCATTCATTTCTTTCTGCTTCCTGACTGCAGATGCAATGGAACCAGTTGCCTCAAGTCCCTGCCACACGCCTTCCCCACTGTGAGGCAAATAAACCCTCAGTGACAAGGTCTGAAACTGCAGAGTCCTGACCTCATATACTTGTGTGCCTTTCTATGGGTTCCAGGTCCCTCAGTAAGAGGGGACACTCTGTTCGGTGCTGAAGGAGCAAGTCTGTCAGGTATAGGCTCAATAATGACCTTACCCACTGTAGTAGAGGCCGGCCAACCTCTGTAAAGGGCAGGATGGGGATTATTTACGTTCCTAAGGACCATGTGATTTGGGGGTTTCTGTAACATCTACTTGGTTTGCTATTGGGGTTAAGAGCAGACTACCACCCAAAAATGAAGGTTCTGAGGAAACATAAATTAGAGCAGCTGGGGGTCAGAGATGGGTTGGCCCACTAGCCACGGCTGGCTGACTCTTTAATCCAATGCAACTCCTTGCCTTATTTATGAAGGTAAGTTCATCAAAAGTATAAAAGGATCTTGTTGATATAACAGCAAGGGCCAGAGAAGATGCATGTGACCCCCGAGGAATTCCAGGACTGAGAACCTGCATTACACACTGACTGGACTCCATGACAATACTGCAAAACCTCTGAGATGTCCCTGACACTGAGAGAATGAACAGCAGCTACTGTCCAGCTTGGGTGGCTGTCAATGTCTGCTGTCTGAAGAAGGTGCATGGCCAATGAACTTGTGGACATGTGTGGAGACAGAACTGGTGCACATGGAGAAGTGTTGCCCTGCAGGCTTGGGATGCCGAGAGCTCCCCCAAAAACTCACAGGCCTCAGGTATGTGCCGGGAGGAAATCCCCAGGGAGCTCCCACAGCCCCCAAACCCTCAGGATTCTCTCTGGTAGCAGTTCTTGACTTCAACCCATAATAACTTCCACTTCACCTACCAGTCCTCTGTGCATGTGATGGGGGAGCAGGCCTGGCCCCAGACCAGATACGATGTATTCCAAATGACGTTCTGGGGAGAGGGGGACATGGGGACTCAATGTACTGAACATGTGACATGGACACAGGCCTCTGGCTGGCTGTTTAATATCATTGCTGGGAGTAGGCTTCCTGTCTCAGACCCTGGGAACCCCTATGTCCTGCCTGCTGACGCTCCGGTGCTCTGGAAGCCCCAGACACCAGTGGGGGTTGGGGCAGGCCTCTCTTCACACACTGCCTGGCATGCGGTACAACTCCCTGACAAGGTGAGAGGAGGCTCCCTTGCACCTTTACCACAGAAGGCCCATTTGGCTGTGGCATGGAGCGGGGAGACCTAAGGAAGGTTTCCATGGTAACAATTCCAAGTCTATGACTGGTTTACTCGGGGCCATGGGACGACCCTGCCGATTGTCACTCGGAGAGATTCCCTACAGGCAGAGTGAAGTGATCTGCCTCTGAGCGGACTACAAGCATCCTCCGTGCGCTGTGAGGCCAACAGTGCAGCCCCAACCCCCGGCAGAAATCTCTCATTGTTCTCCCCACTGCTCGATTCTGCCAGCTGTGCAGACGAGCAGGCACCAGTCAGTAACAGAGCTCAGAGCAGACAGCACTCATGGGCGTCTCTCAGAATGTATAGAAGTGTCGCTCAGCTTTCCCGTCGCCAGCGTCTATTAATAACCCATTGTCCACGCTGCAACTTACAGGGTGTACCTATTATATCTATATATTATATCTATTATATTACACACACACACATGTATGTGCATGAGAGATGTTAACATGAAGCAAGCAATGTTTTCTGGGGGAGCAAAAGAATCCAGTCAGAACTCCAGTCTGCCAAGGACATACTTCTCTTCAGGAGATCAGCTTAACGTGAGTTTCTCAAGGACCCTCAGTGAGGCAGACCCCTGAGAGCTCTATTAGAAAATGTCTGACCATTTTCCATAAAGGCAGTTTACTTTTTAAAGACAGATGGTATGCGAACGTATTCTGAGGGACCAGCACCCCACACATCCTCATGTGTTCCCTGCTGCTGTGCTGACCGATGCACCTAGTGCCCTGGTCCTCCTCTGTGGTGGTAGGTATCATCCTCCTGGGAAGACACTGCAAACTGAGGACCCTGGTTCTTGTCAGAGCTGGAAATGGACCTGGTCATGTTATTAATCACTCAAAGATTTTTTTTTTCTTTTAATGCACCAAAGGATCAAGTTGGGATACCATGACAGATACCTCCAGACAGACTCCAGACACACTCAGATGCTGCAGGGCAGGCATGCACAAGAGCATGCTCCGTGGACCTCTCTCTAGATAGAGCCTTTCCTCACCCAGGTGCCAGAGTGACCCCAGTGGGACAGAAGGTTCCAGAAAGCAAGGGCAGTACCCCAGAACCCTCCCTGGCCTCCAAATGGTCAAAGACTTCATGGGCAGAGGTCAAGAATCTAAAAGGAAAATCCAGGCTGCTGGGTCAGTTGAGACACACCAGTGCTAAATAAAGAGCCTTTTGAAGCTTAAACTCACTGTAGGACTTCTCTATAACTAAAAACGTTAGAAAATCATCTAAATGAGTTTCCTCCTAAGGCATCCTCCATGGACTAAACTTTGAAGGAATGAAGCAAGTCCAAGTTAGCTTTCTGATCACATCTCTAGGTTCGTCCAAGGTGCTGGCTAGAGTACACAGCTGTGTTTTAAGTCCCACTTCTAACATTCCATCTGGGCCAGCACTTCTGTGTTATTAAGTCCAAATCCTTTTAAAACCTCACTCAGCGTTCGGCTGCTAAGATGTTTTCTAGTGATAGTTTTCGGTAATTTTCTAACCTAAGTTAAGGTGATTCATTTCTGACACAAGAGCCAGAATCTTTTAGACGAAGCCAGAGAAGGGGGGGGGGGGGGAGATTATAATTATTTGGTAGAAAAACCTACCCAGCTGCACTTTTGAATTAAATTTGATGTCACAGAAAGTTCATATTCCTGTGACCAAAACAACTCCCCGTTTCTGTTAAGATCCCATGAAAACAAGTTCAAAAAGAGTCTGAGGTTCTCAGAGATCCAAATTAACTGACTTTAGAACTCCTCACTTTCACTTTAATGCTGCGCAGCATCGGATTTAAAGTAAGCTGCCCCAGTGTGAATGATGTACGCCATCTAAAGAGACAGACTCTGGAAAACAAATTTTGAAGCCATCAAAAATCCTTATTGACCTCATAAAAGACTCATTTAATCTAATTTTATGTGCATGTATGCAATGTATATGTGTTTGTATGGATGTATGTGAACCACACCCATAGCATGCTCACGGAGGCCAGAAAAGGGCATCAGACCCCCTGGAACTGGAGTTAGATTTGGTCATGAGTCACCACCTGTGCAAGAACCGTGAAGTGTTCTCAACTGCTGAGCCGCCATCTCTCCAAGCCCGACTGACATTTGAAGTTATCCATGCAAACACATACATACACGTACATATACACACACATGTATATATACTTTCAAGTCAACTAGAGGTGACCTCTAGCATCTCTCCTGTTTTCTTTTTAAACCTCAGACTTTGGCAGATCCACATGCACTCTGCCGCTGCTGCTGCTGCATCCTGCTCTGCATTTTGTGTTTCCACCTAAGCATTATCACCTGGGGATCTGGCTCAACAGAAGACCTGTGATACCGGCTCATGGTGTCTAGGGAGAGGGGATGTGGTCACAGCAGTTTCCTGCAGGGGCAGAGCACTCACTGGGTGCCTTCCTAGAGGCCCTACAGCAGGAGCCGCGTGCATCACACTGTCTCCCATCTGCTCTTTGCAGGTGACCTCAAGCCCCTGAAAGCAGAGCAAATGGGGTCTCTAGGTTCTTTCCAACACCATTTTATGATTGCAGAGCTCCAGAGAGGAAAGATGAAGGGCTCCCCCGGCATCCAGCCTGTCTCTGTGCTCCACCCATCTATCTCTCTGCCTTCACCAGGACTGGATCTCGTAAGGAGAGGTCCGTAAAGGGCCCAACCGGATGGGGGAGGTCGGCTCTCAGAGCTGGAGATGTGGCCAGACCCCCACTAGCGTTAGAAACCATGGAGGTCACCCAGTTGCCATGGGTGTGAGCACAGTGGACTGTGGTATGTCAGGCCTGGGATACTCACCGAGGCCCAAAGCTCACTAACTCATGAGCACTACTATCTAAGCCTTCAAGTGGTAGTGAATTAGAGTAGGGTGAATGTAGATTCAGTGCTCGGCAACCGTACCTGCAGGAGTATCAAACTTCAGGACTTCCTCACACACTGTTGGGTCTTTTAAATGCAGGGAGGATCTAAGAGTTTGCAACACCCTTAGACCCAAACCCGGCTGAAGAAAAATATGGACTAGGGATCTCCTTAAGCCAGCAAGAAGTCCCAATCTCTGTATATAAATAGTGTCTCCTGAGTCCCTCTGGCTGCCAAATAGGTCACAAGCCCAGGCTGCCAGGCTGTGAGCGGCTCAGAGGATTCCAAGCCAACCTTATTTCAGAGGTGCAATTTACACCACGCTTCAGCCCTTGTTGAATCCTTTTCACTCCCATCCAATGATGTACACTCATGTCTCCCAAGAGGAAGCTCCATAAACGTTATCCACCTTCTGTTGTAGGATCCCAAACTGGCTAACACAGCAGGCCACTTACCTCTTTCAAACTGTAGCTTTTTATATCTTTGCATAATTTCAGCTGCAACCATACACTCAATCTGCAAAGAGAAAAAAAAAACAGACGTCAGGACTGTCACATGCAGAGGGCTAGAACGTAACCCAACATGAAGCCAAGCAGAAAACAACAGGGTCCTGAGAAGCCAGCTACAGCCCACCGTACACAGGCAACAAAACCATGTGTTCCCTCCCTGAACGTGCCTCATTTTCCTGAAGGTGGCCCTTTTTAGGGCATGCAGCATCCGGGCAGCTAATTGCAGTTTCTAGTCCTTCTTTGATCAAGAGCTCAACATACTGTTTCAGGCACTGAAAGAAAGAAAAGTGTGTAAACATCTGGACTTCCCAAATACCGGGGACAAAGTGATGTGTTGAGCAAATGGCCAGCTATTAACCCTGGGAACCACATTAACTACTGGCCTGGCAAGATATCCCTATTGGGGACAACAGTGGTATGAATGTTATAGGAATAACCAAGCACTTTCTGATTGGATTTAAAGTCTGGTCATTAAGATGGAACTCATACTTGGTACTGTGAACTGCATATGACACATGGCTGTCTAGGACATAGGCCCGAGAGGTAAATTAACTATAGGACTCTTCTGCTAAATGGACATCGTATTAAACAGCTCCCTGAGTTCTGACCATCATACCCACAGAGGAGTGCATCTCTCAACCTTCATCAGAGAAGTTTCCTCAGTAGGGAGTGATCCTACAACTAGCCAATATACACAGAATAAGAGACATTCAAGTGTTCCACTCGAAAATGGGACAGCCATGCCATATTCCTACTCATAAGGCTCAGGGATCATTGGAGAAGAAGAGGCAGAAAGACTGTAAGGGCCAGAGGGAGAGAAACAGCTATAACCAAATATGACAGGAAAGGGAAGGGGAGGGAGGAGGGAGAATGGTAAGATAAAGGGAGGGAAGGAGTGAGGAAGGAAGAGAGGGAGGCCAAGTTCCCTACGAGCCATTCTCAAAGCTGTTTTCCAGAGACTTGGCATCATGTGCAAAATATTGCCCCGGGCTCTAAGGCAGTGTTTATCAACCTGTGGGTCAGGACCCCTTTGGGGGTCAAATAACCCTTTCACGGGGGTCGCATATCAGATATTTACATTGTGATTCATAACAGTAGAAAAACTACAGTTATGAAGTAGCAATGGAAACAATTTCAGGTTGGGGGTCACTACAACATGAGGAGCTGTGTTTAAAGGGTTGCATCATCAGGAAGGTTGAGAACCACCGCTCTAGCAGAGGCCCTTGTCCGTCAGCCTCAGCTTCATGCATCAGCCAGGGCTCTGCACACGGCCCACCTACATCTACCTGTGGATGAGAGAGGCTGTGGAGTTCTGTTGGAGGCACAAGATGGTGGGGTTTATTGGACAAACTCTTTGTCATCCCTGGGAGGCCTTCCCAAGACAAGAGAGGGCAGGTAACCAGGTAAATACAGGGGTGTCACCAAGTCCTGCCAGGGCCACAGTGCTGCCCCAGCCCCAACCTAGACAGCACTGCTGACCTGCTATGACGTGACACTTGGCTGGGTGGTGAAGATCTATTCTATGTGTGGCAGGCATGGAAGTGCTATGCCTTATGCATGGTGGCAATGTGAAAAGGGAGTATGGCCCTGTAGTCTTTGGAGTCAAGACAGACTCAGGCAATCTTGGTCCCTCCGCTGAGGCCATGGTGGGTACATCCTTGATACTTTGGGCCCCTAGTTCCGTAGGTAATAAAATTGGAATGCCTGCCTTACTAGGCTTTCTTGACAGAAAAAAAAAATAAAGAATATCACAACACCTGGCACAAATCTTGGTATAGCAGCTAAGTAAGCAGGGGCTGTTGTCTCATTTGTCCGCCCGTGTGGTAAGCCGTTTTACAGTCACAGGCATAAAAAAGCCCAACTCCTTAGCAACAAGATCATTGCTTACTGTCTATGATTACATCTATCTAATCGGGTCTCTGGGGGATGCTGGAATGTCTTAAACCAACCGAATTCAGAAAACTCGGACAACTTTGGCTGGAGTCCAATATAATGGCACAGCCTCATTCTCTCTAAACGGGAAACACGACAATTAAACCAGGTGTGAGATGTGTGCCCTCGGGACGTCCACAACCACACTGTTCAAAGGTTCGCAGTGAGTCACATCTGGGTGGCAGCAGCCCCGAGAGCAAGCTCAGCAGACCGATGGATTGTATCTCTGAGCAGCACACACTGTGATTATGTCATGGGAATATTGATTTGTTTACTACAGCGTGGCGGCTCCTGCATCCATCGAAACCAGCCGCGGCCCTCTTCCAGATACTAAGTGGGTCATGACTCACAATCCTTGTTTTCCAATCTAATGGCAAAAAGATGTCTTAAAATGAGCACACGCATGCACACACACACAAATCAGAAAACCAGGGAAACTTTTGTTACAATAAATAAACAAGCCCCAGACAGGAACTGACGCAGTCTCTGATATATGTATCATCTTTCTTTAGTCAAATGCCTTCCAAATACCAGACTGTTGTTAGTCGTTTTGCCTGTTAGATCAATAAAAAGTCCTAAAACCAAAACCGTGGGGGGTGTTACCACTACCACAGTGAGTCGCCACCCAAGGCCATTTGCTACAAACATAAGCACTGAGCCCCCAGAGCACATGTGCCTAACTCCAAGGTTGGCTCCAGGTTTTCTGTCTGATTTCCCCCTCTTTATCTTCCTTAATTAACTCCTTACACTGGGTCTGGTGACTCAGTTCGGTAATCCCAGTACTTTAGTGGATGAGGCAA